>JAMKCH010056715.1:0-146381 GCA_023653785.1 Ophioderma brevispina | reverse complement strand
TCGCAGCGAGCGACTGGCAATGCGCAGTACCGGATTTTGACTCAAGATCACGTGTTACGCATGCTCACCGGCAAAATCGTTCGCTGCGACTGAAGTATATCACGGGCTTGCTTTTTTAACATCTATCAAATATTACACGTTGAGTGCACGGTGTAGAGGAGCTTGCAATCCAGTCTTTTGGGAAAAATAGTGAGTGGCCAATACAAGATTTTCGCACCAATGCAGTCTAACTTGTGAATTAAAATAAGATATTAGTCTGGGTAATTAATACACAGAAATATATTTCGTGGCGTGGCCTTATCATGAGTTTGTTTACTTCCCAGTGGTTTTTGTTGACGCAGACAGCTGTGAATAGCATTTCTTGTTGGTTCTGACAAAGAGGTTCTATATAGATAGAGAGGCAAAACGTTACGTAATCGTTTCGAAATCCTCGTCTCGCCTGTTTGGCCGACCACAAAGAAAAATAGAGTACCAACAATAGAAAGCAATGGCTGCCTTCCCCTTTTCCACATACTGTGGTGCCGCTTTGGCATATCACTACCGATTAGTGATACAAATTGATGTATGTGTGAGAGGTGGCAGTGTATGTTTAATAATAGGTACTGGATCTTGGCCAGATACTCTTTTTTCTCATAATGCAATGCGGCGATAGTGAAAGAAAAATGTATTCATGAGGCGGTTTATTTAAATCAAGACGACTGGGAAGTGTCATGTCATTGTCCCCCCCCCTTGTTGCCATGGGTAGGAAAAATTTAACCCACCAATAGCACCCCAACATCCAAACAAATGATATTTGTCGGGATTATTGTATCGAATGACATTATTGTGTGTATACAAGCAGCCCAAAATAATAATTATTCCGTGCAATATCAAAATGTAGCGCCCAGCACGGCCGACTGGTTGTGAATGGGCTTCACCCCCTTGGGTATGATTTTCCACTCAAAGATTAACAGATCGCATTGTACGCCTAGGATGAGCTTTGCACCGTTTTAATACGGTGTTCAATGTAGCATCAATGTAGCTCAATACTGCATCGTTCCGCATACATGACCACGAAGATGTTTTAAGAATATGGAGGAGGAAATAAAATATTGCTTGAAGAAATAGTAATTTCAACCCAAGGACGTGTTGAGTTTTGACTTACAGGTTTCTGCCACTTTGATTACCAACTGGTACAAAGATTGATAGGCTTTATAAAAATTCAAGATCGCCTCCCTTCTGTAACTATTTATAAACCTTTTTTGGTTTGACCACAATACATTATTAATAAAGAGGGGAATCTTTAGATTTAGGAGAAATAGCTTGTGATCGTATAAGATGATGCTCGAGTTTTGTACATTTGTCAATTTAGTCCACATAACTTGATAGTGTCTCTTTCCATAAATAAGTGTAGCAGGCTCGTACATTTAACACAAGTAACACGATTATCAACATAATATTCTGGAAATAAAATACGTAAAGTTGTTGTTGAAAATATTAACTCTTAACTAGTTGTATTTTTTAAAAAGTGTTTTTTTTAATATATTAAAACATTCTAATTATATTTGTTTCTTGTTAAAAGCAAGAAAAACACCTGATTGTAGACATAGGTCAATAAATAAATGACTGGTGCACAGCGGGTATAACAAAATCAATATCTTACCACGCATGTGAGACAGGACAATGGTGGCGTATAATTATACACCACACACTGCAATGGATATACTACACACACTGCTTGATAAAATGGGGCATTGCCAACAAACAGGACTCGTGAGTAATTTCTTAGCAACGTCGCAAAAATTGGCAAGGTCGGACATGGAGTATAGTAATATTGTATAGTTGATATTCAACTTTAAGAAAATATGAAAGATTTTAGAAAAGATTCACAACTTTAATAATAATTTGTTCAAAATAGGTACTCCGTGAAGTAAAAAATATATTAATACAATACATGCCGCAGGGGTGTGTCCTTTTCAGAGGTACTGATGGCTGTGTGAAAATCTTTACACACACGACTGTTTATTATTGACAGTTACACTGTGCCACATATTATGTGATTTTTAGTATTATTGAACACAGCATTCTAAGCGCTATGCCAATTGACTAGCGCTGTACAAAGGTCAAATTAAAAATAACCTTAGAGTACATTTAATATAGTTAAAAATCAACAACAGCCAAATTGAATATACAACTCTAAAAATCAAACATTTATAAAATCATCAATTGAAAACCAGGCACCTGATTAAAACCACTCATTCAGATGGAAAGGAGAGTTTTCAGGGCCTTTTAATCATTAACTGTGGACCAAACGCGAATACAGATGGGAGAGAGTTTCCAAAGCGCGGACCCCAACACAAAATGCTTTGTCCACCAATTTGATCGAGGTACGATAATCGCTGAAGAAATTGGCATTCTCTAGCGCAGAACCATGCCTTCAGAGGTATACCTGATAAGAATATCGTACAGGTAAGCATTCTAAGATGATTCATTCCCTTAAAGTCAGGAGAAGCACCTTAAAGCTAACTCTTTCCATTACAGTAACCAATGAAGCTCTCACGATTTCAGTTCATCATTTTATATCCTCCTTGAGCAGATTGAATGAAGTTGTTAACTCTGTTTAGATTTGATCTATGTATGCATATTATCAATCATCTCTTTGTTTACGTAACACGGGCCATTTTCGTTCTAATGGGCGACCGCACACACCTTTCATCATATTTTCACTAATATACCAGGGGAACCGAGGGTCTCAACTTCGAGAACGTGGCCTGAATGGGCAGCTCATCAGTACAGTTGTAACACTTGAGCTATTTGCTCAAGATCACTTCATCAACATACCTCGAAAGTCAGACCAATCAATGGAAGAAGCTAATCACTAGAAAACTGCGATTATCATGTTCTTGTATTTCTGACTTTAGATATTATTTTTGGTGGAAGAGGTTTTGGCATATTCATGACACATCAACTAGCATGGATCAGAACCTAAGCTGGAACACAATACTTTTGATAACCAAATCTATCATCATCACTTGATCTACTTAATGTCTAACTGTGACTTTTTTGTGTGTGGATGTATGGACGTGTTGATATAATTCATGTCGACTTAAGAGCATCCAAAATCTGGCAACCTCTCCGTTTTTGAAGGCTGATCAACTGCATATTGAATCCCCAAGAAAAATGTTTGTGTCTGAGCAAGATTGATTTCATCAAGAAACCACTATCAAATACTCACATTCTTCCAATATTTGGCTGGTTTTGAGCCATTTTCTGTGGAAGGTGGAGGTCGATACACTCACCAACCTGAGGCCAGTACTTTTTACCACACGACATAGCATGTTCAAATACTGTTGTTTTCCCCAGTTCTGATGAGTTTGTTTAAAAGGTTTATATGGGTTTTGTGAGGAGTGGTGGGTACATGAAACTGTGTCCAAAAAATAACATTTGGCTTCTCATCCCGTCTTTTCCAATATTTTGAAAAAACAAATATTTGACGTGTGCGTTTTGTACAATATCAATCGGCGAAAAAGGAAAACAGACATCGTGCAATCTATACATTTTCTTAGGACACGCAGCTCCGATGGCTGTGGCCATGATGTTCCGTCAATGGAGATGGCCTCTACCGAAAATATCATGTAATGCTGAGCTTACATCTGGGAAGAGGAAAGCTGGTCGAACCCATGCTCCGCTATCAACAGGATATTTGTAAGCGTGATTATGTGTACCCTGACATCGACACTTGTTGCTGGGAGAAACTTTCTGACAATCGTCACCTTTGGCGGAGAACAGTGAAGCAACACCTTGAGCTTGGAGAACAACAGACCATCATCCAGTTTGAGAAGCAGCGAGCTAAAAGAAAGCTGCACAGATCCTTGGAAAGTGATATCCCATATATTCATCACCTGTGCAGAGACTGCCACTCTAAGGATTGGCCTCTTCATCCACAGACGGTCCGCTGTTCACTAACCTGTTACTCAATGTGGGCGCGTTATCCATAGTCGCTTGCTACTGACGGAGGCCATGATTCTCTGCATACGTGGCTTGTTCTAAAGGCAGGTCTGGCCAAAATAACCAAGTGACCTCCCGTGGCCAACCGTCCTGTAATCAGCCACCTATGTCGCTGGGGGTATAGTTGTTATGACAGTATATTGGGTGATGAATATCGCATACAGTTTCATCATAACCAGCTTTTGACTGATGATTCATATATTTTTTTTCAATAATTTTATACTTCTGAACAGTCACTTATGCATAAAGCGAAATGAAGTATTCTCTAGGTACGCAAAACTTTCATTGTCTTGTCCTTTTTTATTCAATGCATACTTTGTTTTTCTATTTCCTTCCTTTTTACTCAGAACTATCAAGAGAGGTCAACTAAATGTTGTGCCTCTTGGAAAATTGCATTTGCCTATCATGGAGGTCTTTATAATCTGGGGACAGACTTAACGTGGAATATTGATATTAGTCAGAGCACACCTGTGAATTTTTACCATTTACTGTCCATTATAATATTGAAATGCAGTGTTTCCATCAGTGTTCCTCCTCCCCCCCCCACCCAGATTAAAATATATATGCATTTAAAATAACCATATTTGGATCAGCATGAACAAACCACGTTCAATTCCAACTAAGTTCAACTTTCCTTGTCCGGTTTAGTGTGAAGACGTTTTGAGACGGTTTAATGCAATACGCAGTCGTAAAACATAAAAACATGCCAGACTTTTCATTGTGGAGTACAATATCTTTTTTTTTTGCACATCATGTCTTTTTGGATTTCCACAAATTACCGTAATATTAAGAAATTAATGCGTTGCGTATTAGGTTAACGTGCACCGATAGCTCCGTGTTAGTACGCATGCGTCGTATGAGTCCGAGAAAATCGCAAATATACGGCGAACCCGGAAGATACGTTATGTCCTGTTTTCTAAAATTGTAAAGCGTAATTGAAAAAACCAGTGTTTGAAAATTCACAAGACTAGAATAATACCCGAACTGCGATTGTTCGAAAACGGGATGCGGCCGTACTATTGCGTGTCCTTTTTCCTTTTCCGTGTTTGCGAGCAACGAAGTTACCCGAACAAAAACGTCAATTTTCTCGCTATTTTCTATTATAGGTTCATACCTAATTACGATACATATTGAAAACAAAATAGTATACGGACCCTCTGATGCAAAAATCTCCATAGAATCCCTTCGATCTCCAGATATACTTCGAGATTTAGTTACCTTTGCATGCATTTCTCTATGACGGATTGATAACGTCAATCTCTCGCGCAGTACTATTTAGATAATATCTTTTTGCAGTCTGTGACACAGCTACACACTTTCCGGACGCGCCGTACGCAATATGATGTGCTTTTACCAGACCCTAAATTTGAAGCATTATGGGAAATGCGCTCTTACATTGGCTTTCCAGAAAAATACCCCCCCCACCCGCCATAGAGGGCACATTTTTTTTGTTCACAAAATATCTGGAATTCCTGGCTATCCTTGAAATGCATTATCTGGAATTCCAGACCTACCTTCCCGAAATTACCAGGAATTCTAGACACTACCTCCCATAAATTCCAGGAAATTCCTAGTGGAGGCTATACCAATGTAAAAAAAAAAAACATGGATTCCAGAGGAATTATCGTTAGGGGTAATAGTAGGGTGTTGGAAATATTGAGTTTTTTCTGGAATTTTCCTCTTAAAATCGTAAAACACGAGGAATTCCTCACCTCTTATACCAAATGTCTGGAATTCCCACCCTGTATTAGACATTAAAATCTTGAATTCCCATTCTCTCAAAAGTGCCAAAAAGTCTGGAATTCCGGCGCCCTCTATAGGGGGCATTTTTTCTGGAATAACCCAATTTTTGAACAGCATCTTTTGAAACTGCCATTTCTAAAGCTAGGTCTGCGTGATTGAATCACACACTGTAAACACAATCTTGTTAGTGTTTTTCGATTCTTGTAATTTTTAGTTTTCCACTAAAAATTTATAGATCAATGAGTCGCCTGATGAGGCGCTTCGCACCTTCCCCTTACAAATGTAATGTGGCATCAATATGCCATCGGTTAGTTTTTTTCGTACTAATGATAGAAAGAGTTTCCACAGATTGCAATTTGTATAAAGATAAGATATAAGAATACATATTAGCCATCCGGTTTATAAACAACAAAAATAACACATAATCTATTGCTGTCGATTCTTTCGCGTGCAGCTTGACTTTATTAAGAGCTATTGCGATCATTTTGCAGTCAACTTCTTCAAGACTAGTACGCCACAGCTGAAAAACAGTTTTAGCTGGGTAAATTTTACACGATGGTGTAAATTAAATAAACAAAGCTTACAAGTTATTTATACACCTTTTATGTCGCCCACCTTTATCGATTTCGAACCTTGATCATTGTAACCACAGTAAATTTACAAAAGAAAGTCTCTTATATTAGTGAATACGCTTAATTTAAGCTACAACCTTGGTAACTTTTGTTTTTTTTTAAAGGGAAGTTGCCCATTTTCATTTGTTTAAGAAATTTCATTTGAAAAAAGGCTTGCACTATAACAAAATATTCTCTCTCACTATTTTTTGTTATGGTCTAGGTTTTTCTCAAACCTACATATTGAGCAAAACAGTTTATAATTTCAGCCTAACCATATATATACTTTAATAACTAAATGCAAGAATGCATATGGAAATTGTCCTTCCCCAGTATACATTCGTGGGATGCCGCTTTAATCAACAACAACCCATAATAATGTAAATATTGTTGAATAGTGCTGAAATTTAAGTGAAACTCAAGTATTATCACACACGAAGTAGTGAAAAATCCTTCTTTGTGTCATTTTTTGTCCCCGTGAATGACAAAATTCACGGCATATACCCTCCGAGTCCGTAGTATGTCGTCCTTTCAACACAAGCAAGCCTATCAGGATATTTCTAGTCTGTTCACACAGAACACAGCATGATATTTGTTTTATGGCAATTGGAGATTAACATCATAAAAGGCCCAGATGCTAGCCTAAAGAAAGCTTAGTGGTTCACTCGAGCATGAACATGACATACCAGCATATTTAGGGCCTATATGTTCTCCAAAGAGTGAGTTTATGAAGTTCATGTTAAGTGTTGGCAACCATTATAAATGTAATCTACTGGGTCTGACTATTCAGAAAAACGATGTTTTCCATTTTTTCCGTTGCCCTTTATTGACCCTGACACGCGGTCAAAGGTCAAAATGTTCCATACATGTCCCAGTATATCGACCGTGTTTTTTAACCAAAATGGGTGGCAAATTTCAATAAAATATTGTATATATATTTATTTTGTTACTTGAGCTTTTTTTTTTTTTGTTATATGCAATTAAGCTAATCGAGAAATAATATGCATAAAAAATTTGCCTTATTCAGACCCAGTTGGCTGAGCCCTGTCCAAAGCAAGAGTTAGCCTCACTTTTTGGCACAATGTATAGTGACCCTAAACTAACCGCCATATACTTGCCTATAATCCCCTATGGCTAAGGAAACTAAGTTTTTCATGAAATGTACAATAGAAACTGGTTGATGTAGTTGCTATATCCTCGTCTTACCAAGCCTTTTTTTTGTAACACGGTTTACCAATGGGGGGGGGGGTTCCCACCTACCCCCGAGAATTCTTTATAAAGCACCAGATGCCTATGATTTTGATACCAGTGGATCGTTATGGTCCTCCTCTTTCCATTGATACAAAACAAGGACCAACAATACCTAGTAATGGCGGTCACAATGACTCATAAAGTCATTGTGTGGCGACAGAAATTGGCATTTCCCATATAAAATAGGCGAAAATGCCCAATTTTGCGATAAAATGATAGGAATATCGGATTTTTCAGGCGGTTTTCATTCAAATGAATGGCAATTTCTAGTTTTTACATAAACACAGGTTTTTAGCGCCATACTGTGTGCCTAATTTTTTTTTCAAAAATGTCACCATAAAATATCTAGGTGGCAACCCCCGGCTGGGGGGCCCACCGCGGTTCGACTTTCACAAGGCATACCCTACCCAAAGTGAAGGTGCTAACCAGCACTTTTGTTCGCTACATGACTCAGAAAGGATGAGATAACGATACCCATAAGCTTTTTCTGAAAGCTTTTGACATTTTAAAATTAGCGCGCCAGAGCAAAGTTTCACTCGGGGTAACGCCCCCCCCCCCCTCCCTTCGTAAACCGAGGGTTAAACCAACAAATCTATGGGATGATTGTTGTTATAACGCGTGAACATGGTGAAGCAACCACTATTCGCACTACAGAGACAAAGTTAAGTGTTAACTAGTTATCTTTTCATTCTCAGTCACATGTGTGATTTTTCCATCCATCCCCGGGGAATGGTCCCTGTTCATTGATAAGGGATATCATGTGCGACCAAAGAAACACGTAAAAAAGTGTATATTTTTCTATTTTTTTGGCAAATAAAAAATTGTGTAGCTATGGTCTACTTCCGGGGGCAACGTCCCTACCCAAACACTGAGACCCCGCCCCCGTATAGGGGACCTCAACTTGATCCTGCTTTAAACCGATAGACTATTTCCAGGGTCTCTGGTGGGATCAATAATGAAAACATCATACATTTGACTGAGACTAAGATAATATTAACATACTTTTGTCTCTTAGTGCGATCGTGGTTATTTCGCGTAATAATACGATTCGTTCGATGGATTTGTTATAGATACATCGATCATTTTCTCTTTCACATTCTATTTAAAAACAACTTCTTTACTTTTACTACTACGCATGGTAATATGCTAATAGCAATAAATTAAGGGGGATTGTGTAGGGGTTCATATACATTTAAGCAGAGTATAAGTGGTTTACAGATGACTACATTGTGGAAAAACTTGAGGCCTAACACTTGCTTTGGACAGAACTTTGCTGCAATAAGGCAACTTTTTGGCAATTATTGTCTCTAATTAGCTTATTTGCATAGAACCAACACAAAACAAAGCTCAATAACCAAAAAATATGCATTACAATATTCCTTTGAATTTGTCCACATTTTGGTACCAGGGTCGATATACTTTGGACGTTATGACCTTTTGACCTTTGACCTTGTGTCCAAAAGAAGTCACTAAAGGTCAAATAAAAATGGCAACTATCGAATTTTCCTGAATAGTCAGCCCAGTAAAACGTTATAATGGGTGCCACATTAACATGAATTTCACCAAATTTTACATAAGGCCCCTCCACTATATGTTCTCTCTCACTATAAGTTAAATCTGACCCTGCAATCAAATATTATGAGCCAATTTATTATTTGGGCACTTGCCTTGGAGAGTCATTGTTAACTTTGCCAGACCTGCCCTCCAGAACAAAACCCAAGCGTGCAGATAATACATGGAATCATCTGCAAACACATCTGAAATTGTTTTCACGTTAACCGGTCATGTATTGTATTATTCGCCGCTCTAGATACGAAATCTGGAGGGGAAAACAACAGTCATTAACACAAAGCCCTTCGTTCAGATGTTTTGTATGAATGTGCGTTTGTGTGTCTACAATCATCCAATCATGTGGAGACACATACTGCAACCTAGTTCAACCTGAGGCGTTCAGGTATTTCTGAGGTGATGTTTTGTATGTTCTGCATGTTTGGGTTGTGTTCTGAAGACAACGACCGGTGTGAAAGCGATATAGTCCCGGTGGACCCATAGTCCGGGGCTCCATCGACGATAACGGAATTAAAGCGGTGAAACTAATGGTTGCGTGAAGAGAGTTCCAACTGAAGAATCGCTTGCCCTAATGTTCACCATTGTTTTCCCCCGACTAAAATGAGTACCCGGACAATTGTTTACTTCTACACCTGTTGAAAGTAATCATGTCCGGCAGGTAAGCATATTCCGGGCTCTATAACGGCAACGGAATAAAGCGTGAACAATGCATAGTTTCGGCCTAGAAATGATCCCTGCCACCAATTTCAATCACAACCAATACACTTTCTTAAAATCCTCATAATTGATCCTTCAAATAACGGTGGTTGTGTTTTGGTTGTACCGAGGGAGGGGTAACTACTCGAAAACGAGCACTTTTCAAAGCTCGGCCGTTGCGATATATGAAACGCATTGGAGTTTTTAATTGAGCCCTATTTAACCACAATTTTGTTGGATTGGGATGACTGGACGGTCGTAAACGAATATTTAGGTCATGCTTCATCTTATACTGAACACCTATAGTTCACACACAGTCTCGGGTTCTTTGATTCTGGCTTCGTAACCAAATAACAAAGGACTCACTTTGTCACGTTCAGAATCTGGATTGCATAATTGACAGAAATCTCGTATTTCTCTCAAATCACAATGTGATTATCTTTGAACATGGATGTTTGAAATGGAAACGCATTAATATGATTATCAACGAAATGTTCTAGTTGTCGTTAGGCGTTTTGAAGTCTAAAAGAACAAAACACAATTTTGTTACGTTAGCATTAACGCTAAACATTATGGTAGCTAACGTTTCGTTATCTCGAAAATGTAGGAAGCTCCGAAGGATCAATTTGAATCTATTCCTTAGAAAATCAATAGCGTCTAGACGTGCCACTGCTTTAAATTTGATTTACGAAAGGCAAGACTAGTCTATATAACTTACAACATGTGATATTCAGTGATTCAACCGTGAAAGATTTACTACCCACCTCCTGGCTCATTACATGAATATAATATAATTATGCACCTTCTGAGGCCTTACTACCGATTTACTTAGCAGCTTCCTTACCGCTGTCAGGTGAATTTGAGGAAAGTGGGTAACCTTACCCCCTCCCCCCCCCCCCCCCCACCGTGGTTACTACCTTTTTCTTACAGTACGTCTAATTGCTAATAATATGATATAACGCTATGATTAACCAATCAGATTGGCAGGTAGTACCCACAGGGTTGCAGAGTGAATTTTTTAAAAAAAAAAATCATGATGTCAAGACTTGTAGATCACATACCACTAACCATTTTGAGGGGACTTTTTATTTCAATAAAAGCAATCCAACCATGCCAAAATACAACTACGTTGAGAAATGTATAATTGCTTTAACTGTTTCAAACCGGGTAGATTCAGTATAGGTAAAGAACATAACGTCATTGCTTGAATAACCCCAACACTAGCCTCTTGAATTGATTTGAATGCATTTTATGCGGGGATTGGAATGATAATGCATTGGTATAATATAGATTTTTTTTAAAGAATTGATACCAAAATGATTTCTAGGCGTCTCTATTTACCTGTATGTTAGGCAATGCATTAAGTAATTTCCTTTACCTCTCTCCTTGCGTAATTGCATTATGCCCGTATGCAATATTACTAAGCTACATTTTTGGTGGTGTTTAGTTCCACCGCTTAAAAGGTGCAGTAACGGGCTAATTTTTCATGTGCATTTGAATGAGAAGTTTTCCGCCAGAGACTGAGTTTCTAGTCAAAATATTCTAATCAATTCAAAACAAAGTAAACATATCTGCATATTTCTAATAAACAGTATGTTAATACAGCATTCAGAAGCAATGAATGAAAAGATTGTATGTGGACAAATTAATGCTGCCGATTATTGCACTAAACATTAAGCACGCAGTTTTAGGTTATTGTGGCAATGCAAAATGGTGGGTAGAGTAAAAAAGTTCAATTAGCTTGTCCAAAGCCATCTCTTAACACCTCTCTGGCAAGTGTCACATCTGACCAAGAGGGAACAAAGTATTTTCGGATATATCTCTTTTGAGCTTTTGGGATCTAGATTGGCAGATAATACCACAGAATCCAAGTCCTTTGAAGCCCTGCAAATACAAGGATTTTTTGATTGGTTGACTGCCCAGAATTTGATGTCTCTGCGAAATCATTGTTGCCTGCAGTTTAAAGGGAGAGTTTATGCAACATTCAACCATGGATTATGTGATTCACTGTCAGGCCTACATGTAGAACAAAAGCAGACTCATGTAGACTAGCTATACGATATGGCTGACTGAACTGGACTGTAAAAGTGTTAATTATTCCCCTGTTTATACACAGGTCATTGTCTGCTTTTTGGATTTTGCTGCCCAAGGAATGTTGCACATATTGACTTGCACCATGTCGCACTTATTATTGTGAATACCCGCATGCATGCGTGTTACCTCGCTGACCGGAAGGAGCATAAAAATCGTAAATTATAATACGCCCAAATCGTAAGTATTGTTAGAAGAGTCGGCAATCCATATGCTTTTATAAGTAGTTGCATTGTTATTGCTTTTAAAGTCAAATATTTGCTATAAGTCAGCGGACACTTGGATTTATGTGGAATAGACTGAGCCAAGTGTTTTAAATGAAGAGAGGATAGCCACATGGGGTGTTTGGATCCAAAGGGTCTTGTTATGTGGACTTTAGGCAAACACATCCTTGTAGCTACACATGCTTGTAGCTGAGGTATGTTGTAATGTTTGTGCTTTGTAAGTGGCTATTGGAGCTTATTATTCTCTCTTCTGGGGGGCCTTTCCACATAGCAAGTGTGTACAAATAGAGAGGATGTTCGCGTCAAACCTTCTTTCTCTACTCGATATAACAAATGCAATGCTTACTATTTTTCGCGTATATATGTATAGACTTAAAAAAACAAAACAAGATATTGTTGCTTCTTTGTTTCTTTTGAAGTGATTCTGTTTATCAAGGTATTGGCAACAGTTATTATGATTAATATTAAGATTGTAGCCAATATAGTGTTCGGTTTTACTGTTTGCTGGGTTTTTCAATATTGTACTCCAAATCACAAGAACAGATGAAGACGACGACGAAGACTTGCAATAACCGATCAGATATGGTTAGAGTTTAGAATGGGCACCAGGATCTGCGTGTCGAAGCGGTAATGAATATTTTAGAAACCCGCAGCACTTTTTCGCTTTTGGCAGTCACATTGTAGGCACCTTGTTGCTTCCAAGTTTATGTAACTCAAAAACAAAGTCGTTTCCAATGAGACTGAAATATTTGCTTTCTAAATAAGATAATTGAATTTATTTACCTAACTAAATCAACTATGGAAGTGAGGCGAGGGAGTTTTAGCATTTACTATGGCATGCTGAAGATGGAGCTCATTGCCGGAAGCAAAAATGAAACATCTACATAAGGCGGCAAAAAGTTGTAACATTGACCTTTTCACGTGCCATTTAATACAGTGCAAAATAAGATTTGCTAATCAATTGCCTGATAACGTTCAAACTAATAATAGCCTTGCTTTTGATAAACTCTTACAGGAGAAATCGAAGCATCGAGTCTTCGGAAGCAGATATGGGCACATTAATGGCGATGATGCGTTAGGTTTGCTGCTCAGCTTTGCCGAGTACCTTTATCATCATCCTTTTACTGCATAGTTGTCGAAAACCTTAACCGGGTCTTAAAACCCCGTAAAACCCGAAGACATTACCGTTTGCCACCCTGCTATTGAATTAAAATATTGTTCCAAATGTTTTAAAATGATACATTCTCTAATGCTGCGCATATGTGCAGAGACTGATCATTAATTACAAATTTTTAAAAAAGTGAAATCAATAAATGACTCAATCAAATTCAAATTAGTAAATTAGAAATTTAACATTAACCCGCGTCTACCGAAGGGGGTGGGGGGTGGTTACCACCCCCCCCCCTTCAGGTTTTTTCCCCGCTTGCTAAAACCCACTTTTTTTGGTGCCAAATATTTAAGGTAATTGTCAATTGACATGTCCCCTCTTTTTAATCCAAAAACAACAACCGGGTAAGGAAGGATACAGGGTGATCCAAAGTGATGGATAGGGGGGGGGGTGGTAACCACCCCCCTCCGAAGAGAAGTACCAACAGTCTAACACCAACCCCAGGAACATCACAGACACTTGATTTGGGTACCAATAGATATCTATTGTCCCCTCTTTTCCATTGATACAAAATGAGTCCCACATGCCTACAACTTCACAAGTTCGTCATAAAGTTCGCATAACCTCAAAACTGCCATTTCCATAGAACACACACAGGAAATTCAATTTTTCGTCCAAAAAGGTTAGGAAAATCAGATTTTCATGCGTTTTTTGACTCTACTTGATGGGAAATGACGATTTTTATATAATGACACCAGCATTTTAGAGCTATAATAAGGTGTTTGCGGGAGAGGGTCAGGGTCGCTAAAATGCAAAAATCACTTTTCCACCCTATTTCAGTATTTTCGTAACGTTCCCCTCAACATATGACGTCATATGACGTCATATGGGATGTTAGTACTTATTTGGTACCATGGACAGAAGAACCCTAACTACCATTGGGTACCAAATTTACAGGAACTGGTGTTCAGTAACGAAAATCACAGGGGGGGGGGGGTGGTAACCACCCCCCCCCCCCTTCGGCCATTTGGTTACAAAATGGCTCAGGTAGACCGATGGTTAACATTTTATAAACTGTGAGATTTAGGTAAACCTTCCACTTATTCTCCACTTCACGACAACCACAGGCGGGTGACCTGTGTACAAATGCCCATAGACAATTCGATATCGATGGTGATAGCGCCACCATATGTTTCGATAAGCTACATAATTAATTTGCATAAACCGTATTCATGACGTAACCGGGAGGATGACTTGCGTAATATCGGCCACGGCACGACTGGCTACTATACGCTCAAATTTCATGCAGATTAGTGTGGCAGTACGCATCCATTCTCTTGATCGAGTGTCCTATCCCATTTTATTTAGGTCCCGGACCCCAACCTATGACGTATAGATGTAATTTTCATGTTTCATCACTTGGCCATGTGCAAGCCATGACAAGGGTATCCAAAGAAAATATTATTTTTTTTGTAATTGCCTCGTGGATAGAGAACAATTAGTTGTTTTGAAATTAATTTCATAAACACCTTCATAAAATGAATAATAAAAAGTTTGGGAAAAAGAGAAAATAACAAGCAAAACTCTTTAAAGAAGTAGTCGTGGCCCAAGGAACTTTGAGACACTAATGCTTTGATGTTTTTTGAAAAGATAAATAGATCTTGACTACTTACCATTGTTTTTATAAAAACCTCCATTTTTTGACTAAAAATATTAAATTTGATTTTTAATTTTATTGAGAAAAAGTATTTCTCACGGGAAAATCTTTTTTATGATAAAAAACAAGGAGGGATTGCCCTAAGTGTTATAGTGAGCTCACACCTGTAATTTACAACTAGATAGATTGCACAATAGGGGAAATGGGATTTCCCACGATGTAAACTTATAAACTAGTCAACTGTTTATGTCTTTAAGATCAAAACAAATTACATGATCTGGGGATTCCCCTATGGAGTTATAAAATGAATGCCAATTCAGATTATTTAATTGTTGTGAATCTGGAATTTGATATGCCTAGGTTATGTTAATGCATGATGATGCTGTAATGATATTGTTAGAAAGGGGAATCTAGCTGTGACGAGTTAAATACTTGTCACTAGAAGACTCCGGCAGCAGTAGTACCAGAAAGCTAATCAGTATAGTTATAGCTATTTTAATCTCAATAATTTAAGCCTTAATTCCATTACAATATTAAACAGTAGATTTCGATACTCTTTACCGATGAGAATCTAGATTTTGCCGTCTAGATAATTATCATGCCCATATTTTGGCAATTTCTCAGACTAGATCAGCATTAAATGAAGCTGAGAACAACATTCAACAACCAAGGATGACGAGGGTATTGACAACAGACTTGCAAAAAACACATATGGTTCATTTTAAAGGGGCAAATGCCATAGGCGGATTGCTGACAATCAACTAGCTATGTGTCGTTTCAAATGCTGCAAAGAAACCAACATGAAAACACAATGTGGAAGTGAAAGCACCGATATGAAGTGTATCAGACATGTGTTGAAGATGGTAAACATTAGCAAAGACCAAAAATAGGCAACTTAACTAACCGTATAAAGCGTTGGAGAAGCAAGCTGCAGCAACCACAAAGAGATGGACTTGGTGAATAATGTGTTTCATTTTGATGGACCACCGGACGCAAAGAGGTAAAGTCCGGTGCAATTTTAATTGGTTGAGTCGTTGGTGATGGTTTCATCTTCACGAGTCATGTTGCTAAGTCAGGACAGCTAAATCATTTCAAAACCCATACTTGAAAAGGAAGTCGAGCTGTCTTGAAAAATAAAATGGTCCTAAATTTACGCTAAAAAAATGTGACCATGGCGTATATCCTCGTCGCTTTGGGCTTAATGCGCGGGGATGTGTTATCATCAGATGGCGCTGAACCAGTTCTGGTGACTTTGCCATAGAAAACGACTACCTGAATCTTACAAAAAGTTCATTAGAAAGGAATTAGTCATACGTGGATGAATACACAGGGCCAACCCCTTGGCAAATACTGAGGGTACATTTAACGCCTTAACTAGCATTTGATCCTAGGCTAATCTAAGGTTTCCTTGGAAGTGGTGCTACCGGAAGCGAATTTAACACTACATGTGATTGCGGAACTGTCCATAGACAACTGGAACATCTCTTGGTCTGCCAAATGCTGGAGCAACAATGCACAGAACACGGGACGTTGCAGAATTCAGTGAAGCGCCAGGTATGTACACACCTCTGGCGGGATCTATTCATGATCTTTGGAGAACACTGTCTTGGATACGATAAGAATAAGATTGCACTTGATGCATATACCTGGATACCAAAACTGAGGAAGGGTGGTAAAAGTGAGATTTTATTTTTAAATATTGGTTAGGTGCTGGGTGTTATCAATTCTTATGCAATGGAGACCCCCGTTCTGAGACTACAATACATGTAATCTGTCATTTGTCGTTGAATTCCAGATTTCTTCCAACTGCTACTACTACTACGACTACTACTAAACAAAAGTTTAAAATCCGGTTTTATCCCCCGTCCAACGGGGGTGGCCGGATTCACCTCAACATTGCAGCAACCGCCCTGACTCCTTATCCTTCCTTCCTTTCCCCGTCAATGCATCCTCCATCCTCACCCAACCCTCCTACTCCCTCCTCCACCTGTTTCTTCCATGTCTTCTTCGAGGTGTTGTTTTATCCTCTTGATTTCCTTGATGTGCTAGGAAAATTCATGTAAATAATTCAATATGGCGTTTGGTTGTATAAGTCGAGAGTAGTACTTGGAGTAAGGCTGAGATATGAGTATATTACGGGAAGTCTGAATTTTTAATCTTCGAACTCTTTGCGAAAAACTTGTTGCCTTATGCATAGTACATCCTTAAGCTCTCAACAAAGTTCGTGTCTTTCATTACTAGACATTAATGCGGTAACCCAGTGATATCACTGATAGATAAGGGACAACTTGCACTGTCGGTTGGACTGCAAATCTCTGAACTTTCTTTCATCTGTGATGGGTGTTATGGGACATTGGATTTGTCCTTCATCTTGGCGAAATGATGACTGCATGAATTGTCACGATGAGATTAAGCCGGATGGTGCGATTAATTGGAACATGACATAATCCTTGTGATGTAGACGACAAGAATGGAGCCATCGGCGCCAGCCAATCTTTACCTGTTTATCAGGGAGTTATCTCTGCGCAAGTCAAGCCAAAATCAATTAGGAGTTACATATGTTTTTATTCTTCGAGCGATTTCAATGATCAGCAGTCAAGATAACCTGGATTATCTACCCGGTCGTACGGGAAAGGGTTTGGATTATAGAATGATGAGTATGGTAGGACAATAATATTCAGATTATACCTAATGTAATGTACGTGTGTGTCAATAATTCCCTCGTATTTTGAATCAAGTTGCTTAATTCCATTCTTTAAATTTTCCAACTGAAATGGTTATATTTCAACTGTATTTCATTGTTGTATTTTTACTTGATTGCTAGCAGAAAGGGGTATGACTGTTCTCTTTTTGTGGCACACTTATGTTACAGTATTACGGTATCGCGTGGACGCCGAGGTTAGAAATATCCAAATTCTGCTGCAGAATTCTTCCGGAAAGCAAAAATCAACACGAATCTGTCTATCACAAATGTTCAATTTTAGTATCACAAAATACTTTTGATTCCGAAAATATTAAAGGGCTATGGCCCGATCGCAAATAGCCTCGTTCTCAGAACCCCAGATTTTACCGGAAGTGGTCAATATTTTGATGTCTACGTTCATTTTAATATGAATCCGTAGACAAAGCACAAAACGGACTATTTGATTCAAAGGACTCCAGCTTTACCTATACATAACCGATGAGCATGATCTTTATAGACCGTATTCAATATGACGTAAACCACCAGACATGTTGGTGGACAAGATGCATACATTCCAGGACTACAATACATTCAGCTGTCAATCCATGCTTAGCGATTGCACAGGGATCATTGACAGGTGGATGATATGAGTACTGGGAATGCGTCTATCTTGTCCACCAACATGTTAGGTACCAAATCAATACTCAACCAGCGGGCATTTTCCGGTTCTGCCCGGTTCCAGGCGGTTCATTTAATCCGCTCAATCTTCTGACTCCTTTAATCCGATTAAGTAATTCAGCAAACTAAATGAATTAATTGAACCGGGCAGAACCGGAAAACGCCCGCCAGTTGAGTACTGAATTCGTCCCTTACTTAAAGATGAAAGTTGGCAGGCACAATCAGGGTCCAGTTTTATTACTCTGTAGAAATAGCTTTTAGTTATAGTTGCAGCAAAATTTATTACTATAAATCCCGGTATTCTGCTCCGATCTAACAACTTTGCAGATCAAAATTGCTGGCAAAGTCCTCTTGTGTTCTTTATACTCTCCAACTACCTCTTACTCATAAAATATTTAGTGGCTGAATACAAGATGGAATTGGTATGTTGATAGCTGGCAGATGATTTTTAAAATAATCGAACCTTGAGTAATAAGCTTTCTGGTTTTGATTAGCGCCTTGAGTTGGTTGAGGGTTTAAACCTGAGTGCTATATTGGTTCTTTTCCCATATTCTCCAAGGTCCAATCTGGCTGCGTTTCTTTGCACAGAGTATAAAAATAATGTAAAAGGTGTACGAATGGCATGGCCCCCTTATTCTTATTATTAAACACAAATCTATAAATCGACTTTCTGTTATCGTCTACGTTTGGTTGTGCCACTGTTTGGTAACTTGGCATAGAGTGCAAAGGTGGGGGGATCGCGAAGCAGGCGACACGTCCGAGAACCGCTTAAAGGTGTCACTTCCGGGTGTGAACAATTTCATCCGTATAGATGAGGTGACCGATGATGTCACATATTGACATTCAGGACGCCCTCTGTTGTTTTCTGGCAGGCAAATATTACAGTCGTTCATTGACAGACTACATAACATCTGGTCATAAATTACTTGCAGAACCTTTCTTGATCTAATCGGTTACAATATGCACGGGTAGCATTAGCAGCATGCTTAATATCAATGTTGGTATTATTTAATTTGAAACCAAAGTTAAGAGCAGAAAAACGAAATTCCCTGTGCAAAGTATATGGGCTTCTGCCTGCCATTTCACTCTCTGACACCACAGGGGGCGCCACAACATAAACAAATGTCACTCATCTATAGACCCAGGAGTAGGATATACGCGAATCGTGGTCAACTGAAATGTTAATGGGGGGGCAAGTACGCAGACTCGAGTTCCGTTCTCCCCCGTGGTTTTCCTGGCAAATAACCCACGGAACACCCCTCCTTAGCAGGGGACGTTAAGCAGTCGGTCCAATGTACAGATAGTTATACCTATCTATGTATATCACAGTCATTTCGTAAAGAGTATGGTGTAACCCCCTGACTGTCCCGAGCCGTCCCTGATCAGTTTTGAGGGATACCCCTAGATTGTCTGTCTTCAGCACACCGTTGGTGACGAGCAGATCGTGATTTGAAACAAAAATGGCTATTTTTTTGAGCTTTGCCTTGTGTCCGAAATTCAACCCCAATAAACAGCGCACAGTTTGCTCTAGGTACCTGTATGTTATCTATGACTATTCATGGCTGTTCAATTATGCAGCACGTATCTAGGTCCCAGGCAGGTCGTGGCTAACGAGTGGTCATTGGTGAGTTTGTCTTAATGTATAATTACCACCCGGTAACGCTTACAATCCACCTTCCATGCTTGTAGCATAAAGTGATATGTCTTCTCTCCCCTTGTTACCCGCCCACAAAAAAAATAATTTTCTATTCGGAGGAATATGTCATTATTAAAGGATGCGATGGAACTGTGAAAGGTGAAGCATTCAGATTTGTACTGATCATTCCAGAGGATCTATCTTAACCTTCACTCTGAGCTAATAAAATTACAAACCCCATGGTGCAGTTCAATAGCTGTCATTCACCGGTGGATTTAGCAATGTTGGAAGTTACCATTCCAACACAGGGGTCGTCATCCCTATAACTACATTGATGGGATGTTTCAAGATTCCAGCAGGATCCATCTGACACCCCCAACTTAATGACAAACGAGGACATTGGCCTACATGGTGACAGCATCTCGGCTGCTGCCCGTTAGATAGGATTTAGCAAATATTACACCCCGGATTTTAATACTGTGATTTTTAATATACCCAGAACCTACCTGGTCGCTGCTATTTAACATGTGCCCATCCAAGGCTATCACTGAGTCATGTGAGATGAACCTGCTTTTGCTTGTCGATTTGATTGCTATTCATAGGGTTCTATGATCTAAAATATGAGCTAGTAAAATCTCATTCCCTTGGCACATTAGTAGATTTCAATTCACCAATGTATTTAGAATACACCCCCTGTTTTTTGGGTATGATTCTGATACCCATCACACAAGGTCAGTTTATGTCAATGTATGTAAAAGTACACCCACTGAACTGTGTCATTGTTGGATGGGCATATTGTACTCAAAGTGTAGTAGCCAATCAGTCTGATTGTGGACTCTCACGGTGGGTTTTGGTCCAATCATTTGAAAGTCTCAGTGGCATTGAGGAACGGGTAGTCCAGATGAGTCAATCCATCCTAGTTATTGCCGATTCTTCTTCTCTTCTGCTCTAGTTCTGCACATATGTTACTCCAAAATTTATCTTCCCTTCTTGGATGATTTCTGCACCAGATTTCCATGTCCTTGGCATTGGATACGCTTTCTAACTGTCCTTCAATCTCTTCTTTTTGTACCACTCTTTTTACGGTTGCTTTCTTTTCAGATTTTAGGAAAAGGTCATTTTGGAATACGCTCTACGTTCCCAAAACAATAATACAATCCAAGGCACATTTATGAGGATTCTGTAGATTTTATTCGATGAAACATACTCCCAATTTGCCCAATGTTGAGGTTTTGTTGCCATTGGAGAATTGTTTGTAGTAATTCCTTAGAAGTGGGCAAGCTGAACGCAACTTTTTTTTCAAACGAACGCGAGCTTTTTAAGCCAATATTAGCACATTTTCTGAAGGCGCCCCCAATTTTTCACAATTTGGAGGGTTTTACACGGTTGCATTGGTAACTGGCTAGTAACTAATACCTGTGAGGTTAAGCTCGAAAGTCTGTTTTCCACACACGAAGGAATTTTTGTACTAGAATAATTTATTATCGGGGATCCCCCATAATAATCAACGGCTGCTGGAAACCGGCCCTTCCAATGTGAAATATCCGGGAAATAGCGTCATGAACGTGTCTACCTCATCATTATTTGTTTTGATAGTTTTTACTAGGCGAGGTTATTTTTCTCGAGGTGGCACTATTTCATCATGGACGGACATAAACTTAGCATTTCCAGTTTTGCCGTTAAGTCCAATCTGGGATCCCATTCTAATTACAAAATCGGGCTTATTTGGTGATAAATACGCATTTTTTTAGCATTCTGTTCGCTGGTAAGTTCCTATACACTTTCCCAACGTCCTGTGCAAAAATATCAAATTTTGAAAATTGGGGGCGCTCTTAAAAAATGTGCTAATATTGCTTTAAGTATCGAAGTCCTCAATAACCCCAATCGTTAAACGGCAATCGTATACTCTAAATTAAGAGTAAAAATGAACACATCACTTTCAGGAAACGAACGCACCGTATATGGCGTTATGAGTGTTCAAAACAGAGCAGAAATTAGACAGAAAATAAAATCGCAATGTGTCCTTTAACCTATTCGTGAGGACTTCGAGCAATGCCAAGCTGATTAAATAAGTGTGCGTCGCTGCCATTAGATAAATGACTTCACCTGCACACACATAACAAGAAATTATTTTGAGTATACCTTAAAACGTGCTATAGCTACAGGTTATTGCAAGGTGAAAACACCGTGTATGTACGGGGATCATACAACTGTGCAGGAAAGGCCGCCTCATCTCCTGTGATTTGACAATACCTTGAGCACTCATACTATATACTATGCTCAGCACTGTGTCAAAACGAAACAGTAATTGCGCGTCCAAAGATTACGCCGAAGACTGTCAAGCCAGTCCAGGTCCTGCAGAAAAGTTTGAGAAATAGATGTCGACGAGTGCTTTTCAGTTTAAGCTACCATTTATGAGAAAGATGACAGACGTTTTCTTAGGCCTTTCTGGCATTAGTGGAACACACTGCAATTTGGTTCATATCGGAGCACGAATAACAAATCAACTTTGGTACGTTTAGGTAGGTGGCTTGAAGTCGATTTAACTATAATTTTGTGTCTTCCAGACGCATTGGCCGATTCCTCATGCCCATATATTTTGAATCGGTATGAAATATACTATCACACAAGTACAACAAGCCTAGTCTTAGGTCAGTGGTTTTTTGAGATGCCTTCCCCAAATGAGTTTGCAGTCACTACATGTACCAGGAAACCATCTCAAAGCCACTGACTTTGATGTTACCTATACGGAATCAATATTACGTACTTCTGGAATTAGGTTTAATTTTCAATTGTTGATAGATTCGAGATAATTTAATTTGTTGTAACAATTTTTGTACCAAAAAATAGTTCTCACTTACATCACCTTTGGGAAAGAAAAACTTTTTTTTCCTAACCGGAAGCTGTATATCAGTGCAAAAATCACGGCTTTTGATTTTTAATGCCACCTAACATGTGAATATCTCGTTGCCATCGTTAATAGTGTAAGGAAAGTGTAGATTTTTTTAGAGCATATATCACTTTTATATTCCTTTTTTTAATTTGAAACCCCAAGTTACTTCAAAATGCCAGAAACAAATTCAAGCATCGTCAATTATGTTAAAAAAGGTCGCGCAAAAATAATTGCACTGTAATTGCGTTAAAGTCAATTAAATTTTTTTGAGGGCGGTGATCGGGGATGCCCTAATCCCGTTATGGTAATTCCTATGTATAGACAGCAAACGTGCCATTGCCGGCATACATTACCCGTTGCTCGCCGTGCCACGGGATCTAACAAGCATATAGGACGTGCTTTAACCTCGCAACAAACACCATCTGAACTATATAGATATTTTGACTTCGCATGTTGGACTCCTGGAAAGAATATATCAAAACAACCAAATGCCATTGTTGTTTGAATTTAAAATCGGATTTTAGGTTGGGACAATAGTCAAAATGAAATGACCGATGGAAGGATCGAAGCATGTGTAGCGCTAGTCCGTTATTATTTTACATCCCCGTCTGGCTGTCAGGGAGAAGGACAACCTGTATTGATAACTCGCCAATCAGCAATTTTCAACGTTGTTTCCTGAGGCGTAGCACCCCCAGGGCACGGCAATAATTGTCATAGTAGTGTACTGTGTGTAGTCAATAGTAGTCAATGTAGTGTGTAGAAAGTTACTGTAGTATCAGGCTGCAAATTATTTACGTCATGTATACGAACCTTTACTTTGGTGCTAATTGGGTTTCTCTTTTCACTGTTAGCTAGTGTTAATTTACCGTTATCTCGTCTATTTTTCTCTTCGCTTAGTTGCCTTCTTAAAATGGACATCAGCGAAATTCCTATTTAGTGCCAGGATTGTATATTAATTTCAGTCACGTCTGAAGGCGTTTTGGTCACAACGTTATGTGGCAGTTGTGTACATGTAAAAGTCTGAATGGGAAGGCGTCATTTTTCTATGTAATATTTTAGTACAGGATAGCAGCGATAATGCGAAAATATAAATGTGAACGTTTTTATTTAGCTTATAAATCAGAGTGTGTACCCCTCATATTACACTTCCTTACCTCGTCTACCTGAGCCAATTTTTTGTAACAAAACTCCCTTAAGGGGGGGGGGGTTGTTACCACCCCACTTTGATTTTCGTTACTGACCACCCATTCCTGTAATTTGGTTACCAACGGATAGCTTAGAGTTCTTCTTTCCATTGGTACCAAAATAAGTCTACCGTCCCCATCAATATGAAACGTCACCCTATGACGTCAGATGTTGAGAAAAGTATGAAAACACTGCATATAGGGTTGAAAATTGATAGTTCGTCAATTTTAGCGACTCAGACACCCTATTATAGCTCTAAAATGATTTCTTTATTAAAAAACTGCATTTCCATCAGTAAGTCCAAAACCGCCATAAAACCTCTGATTTTCCTACCTTTTTGGCGAAAAATTGAATTTTTCACTGGGGGTGTCTATGGAAATGGCAGTTTTGGCTGACAATGCAAGCTTTATGACGTCATTGTGACGTAATGCTGCTAGGCATGTTGGTACCATTTTGGTATCAAAGGAAAGATGAGACCAGAAGCTATCCTAGTGGTACCAAAATCAATTGTATGTGATGTTCCTGTGTTGTGTTAGGCATATTGGTAACTGTCTCTTTCCGTAGGGGGGGGGGGGGGGTGTTACCACCCCCCCCCCCACTCGATCATTTGGGGATCCCCTGTATCTTACCTACATACCACCCCGTGGATTTTTGTTTTTGGATTAAAAGCAGCGGAAACATGTCAATTGAATACATTAGACTAATTTTGGCACCAAAAATGGGGGTTTTAGCAAGCCGGGGAAAAAAACCTGAAGGGGGGGGGGGCGGTAAACCACCCCCCCCCCCCCCCCGCCCTTCGGTAGACGAATGGTTAATTTAGGAATATAATTACCAAATAGTTTAAAATAAAATGAATTGAGAAATTGGTCATACCGTGAGTCCGGTGGACTATAACACTTCTAACACCGTGTCCTGTTTGTTTGGTCGCATCACTCTACGTAACAGGTCCCTTCCAACCCCCACTGGGCCAGTATTGAAGGGTTCGTATCTAGAATTGGTGAGTGCTTTCGTCTACATAGACGATATAGCTGTAATTGATTGATGTAGCAAACAATATGATATGAGTATTTTAGGCTTTGCTTAACTATCAAGTGAATTGAATTGGTGGTCACTGAGACGAGCTAAAACATAATCAGGAAATTGTGTACTTTGACGGAAAAATTTTACCTTAACCAAAACTTGTTTCACATACAAATGTCCTTATTATTGTATGTGATTGAAGTAGGGGTATTCTGACACAAAATTCTAATTATCGTGTTTAAGTCTCTCCCCCTTTGTTTCTTTGCTTGATACTCTTTTCATATCGTTCACTTTTTTATTCCTTTCATTACGTTGATTACCTTACACTACTCATTGCTTCCAATTTTTTTTCTTCTTGTGTTGGTCCTATTATTACCCTTTTCAACGGTTTGTTTCCATTTCCCTCCCTAATTGTAAACGATTCTTAAACACACCACATTTCAAGCCATTCGATTACTGCTGCAGCCAGTCCGGCACATTCGTTTGTTCGCCAAGTTTTATGTTCGCTTGTTCACTACGTTTTACGTAACTGTTCACTATTTTTTTCTACACGTGCATATCTTCAGTAACGTTCGTTTCTCCTTATCATGCTGTAGACTGTATTGGTTATCATACCGAACAATGTGAAAAGCTATCCCCTCGTGCATATCATTTTTTTGGAATTGATGTCATCTATGATATGCCATGTCCTGCGGAGAATCGACAACCATGGTTTAAAAATACCATCCTAACTAGGGAAAATTAAAAAGTTAAAAAAAAACCAAAACCCCCAAAACCGCAGTATAATAATGCGCGTTTGCAAGTACTACCAACTAAAATTGTTGATTTAGAATACACAAATAAGAATTCGCCAATTATTATCTTTTCGTGATGGGTCTATTATTGTTTATCAGTAAAAATAAGCTGTCAGTAATACAGAGATTAAGACTTGTTTCGTTACAATTCCAACCAAAAGTTTGTCATGCGGTTACCTTGCGATGGTTCAATTGGAAAGCGTCGTACGTACGTATCAGTGCTCATCTTAACCACCCTAATGTCCCAACTGTGATTTAGACGATACGCCTATCGTCTTTTTGACGAGATCAAATTGATCTGTCTGACACTGAAGTAGAAATCTAAGCGCTGATGTGATACTTGTTGGCATGCTGCTTTAGAGTGCATAGTCATGACGATAATGAAGCTATTGCTCCGAAAAGTCGAGATTTCACTTAAGGTCAATATGGTCGTTTTACTTAGAGCAATAATTGTGCAAAGCCGCTTTTTCTCTTTTCTTGATTAAGTGCATGATAAAGGGTCATGAGGCCAAAGAAAAGAAGAGGGCAAAATGTTATTTTCATCAAAATCTTCTATTTTCATCTCGCCTAAAACGTTAAACATGTTTAAAACAAATACAAAAGTAGTAAAATAAAACCGCGCAAAACGCCTCTTTTTAAGTCAAATAAGGAAATATTGTTTTAAATATAATAAACTATGAAAATTTTTCAATTTATACTGGGTGTTCCAAAAGAGGTTGTGCAAGCAGATATATTTCAAGTTCTCAAAACTACTTAAAGGGGCGCTCTTCAAAAATGTGCTGGTATTGCTTTAACCTGAGTATTTCTTGATCTTCCAAGTTGCATAGCAATATGTATCCTTGTGCATAATCAGCGAAGACACTTGTTTTCGCTAACTACAAGCAATAAAAGGAACAAGTTGGCGGACCTGTGTTTCGTTACCAACCGAGGTCAAAGTTCCATATTAATCAAATATATCGAATCTTGTGCATTACTATTGTGTTTAAAAGGTCATACTCGTCATGTTGCAACTTCGAACATACCCGGCTAACGCTGTATTAACGCCATATTGAAGTGAAAAAAAAATCGTGGCAGATCTTTGCGACGGTAAACTTTCTGAACAAGCCACATCGGGTAGCCTGGAGAAATCACCGATAAAGTGCATTTTCCATGCTTTAGTGTTTAGTGTGACATTTATGTAATAACTCAACTAAGTGATCAAGTGCGCAATGGCGACAAATCCGTCCGCCAACAATCAAAACGGCCGATGACACTCCAACCCTTTATCTATCTCTATGTGGGAATCTTACTTGCTTACGTTTTGCTCTACCTAAGGGATGGCTTCAGAACTCAAGCTGGTTTCCTGCTGATTCTGCTCGGTTCGTCTCAATTGCAATTGGTTCCTATTCCAAACAACGAAATACGGCCGCCATAAACCACCGGTCAGTTGGCGGTTCAGTTTTGAAGCCACTCACACTTTGATCGACCTATTTTTCATTGTTTTTTTTTTCATTGCCTAACTTTTCAAACGTTTACTTCTGTTTGCTTAATGAGTATTTACTCAATATGTTTCTGTTCACGCTTTGGTCTTGAAGGCCATGTGGTCCATCTTCAGCGGGCTTAACCTTAGCTAGTTCTGTGTGCAGAGGTCGCGTACTCCACGAAATGTTGTTATGTGGTTATCATGCCCAATACATTGCATTCTATTTTATATTGTCATTCAATCTATATGTGCATTTCTTTCTGAGCGGCAATAAAGAAATGTAATATGTGACTATAACACTCTAAATCCAGGTTGCACTCTTCTTTAAACATAAGCATATACGATGTCATCATAGGCGTAAACCTGCTTATCGGCAATCAGTGGAATCCTTTCGCTTTGTCAGCGAGGCATGAACCGAAAGCGGCTAGTTTCTGAGACAAAAGAAAGCAGTACGAAGCCCCGAAGTATGTTCACGTCATAGTCACGTGACAATCATCGCCCACTGAGGGGAAATGGTATTTGCATAACCTGAAAAAAAAGGCGCACGTTTCACCTTCCGTTGCATACCAATGTGTTATGTATTTAATTTTGCCAATATACTAATGTAAAGAATATGGAACATAAATGACAGAACTATTGTAATCATACATTAAGAAAAACTATTTTAGACAATATCTAACAGAGACACTAACAAAAACTATTTTAGACAATATCTAATAGAGAGCAAGTAATATATGGTCATTACAAACAATTCGTGCAACTTTTTTTCCAAAAATTTCTAAACGGATGCTGGCAGTACGACAGACCCAACATCATTTTCATAAAAGGAACTCAATCAGACACAATCATCAGTAGAAGTTCGTATGTTCTTGTCGCTCTCAAATCAAAACGTGCTACAAATCCAATATCCTTAATAAAATTAGGCGACTATTTGGTAAAATATGACGACTTTTTGTTCTAATGGCGAGCTCTGCAGATATATGGATTTTGTTCATCACAAGTGCAAAGCCTTTATTAATAAAGGACGACGCACAAATCTACAGCACTTCAATGAATATTGCCGGATAAGTAGATACTTAAGGCGCAAATTTAATGGACGGTTAAAAAGTATGTGAGATCAAGCTGAGATGGAGGAGCATTTGTGGCGTTTGTGCCGTCACTTTTAGATTTTAGTTTCTGCTACTCTAATGCCGAAATGGATGGAAAATTAAGTGCATGTTTTGAAATTGAATACAGAATGGTGCAAATCTAGGGGCGAATTGAATGAAAACATGGTGCTTCGAGACGGGGTAGCAGATCATGCTTTGCTCTGTGCTGAGATGATTAAAATTTCTCTCTATCGCTCTCTCTTAATGGTTCCTCGTAATAATCATGCAGGGGATTTGCCCATCAATAGGGACAGGGGGGGAGCTCTCTATATATCTCTTTGAAAACACACACAGGCGAGAGAGCCGGAGAAAAAAGAGAGGCGAGACCTCCAACCATCTCTATCTCTCTCTCTCTCTCTCACCCTCTCTCTCTCTCACCTTCTTTCTCAGCTATCTCTCTCGTGTGTCCAGGTACCAAGAGTACAAGTGATGAGTTCAAATGTTTATGAAGGTCTGTGGAAAATGTCCATGCGTGTTCTTTTAAAAGACATCTTTTGTTTAAGGTAATATAGAGTAAGCATGTGACAGTCTCTTTCCCCAAATATGGCAAGCGTTAAAGTTGCTAAATAAGTCCATGAGTCAATTTTGACGCTTCCAACTAACAGGGAAAACAACACTGTACAACATCATCATTACCTTATTGCCTAAACAAATCCGCATGCTAGCCTTTTGTTGTTCGTTGACTGAATTGAATTTACGGTGATGATCCTGCGCCTATTTTTTGCTTAGGTGCAGGAGCTCTACTTCGCCGGAAGCCAATGGAGATAGACAAACGATAATAAGTATTACAAGATGTATATAATAAGCCAATCAAACTGGCTGTTAATTGCCCATGGGTATAAAAGACTGCCTAAAATCATCTCTGGGAGGGTTGGCAGTAGGAGCATTCAGTGGATAATTGTATAAAAACTTGCCATAGTGTATAATGAAAAGGTTTCTCAGCATTACATTTTTACTAAGCGGTCCCCGGGTTTCGCGATACGGGAGGGGTATTTTTAATTCTTTAATTTGGCAGACGATACAATGACCTGGTCTGTAAGAATAGAGTTGAGAAAATTAGCACACAGTCCATCCACCACGAAGATTCAATCGCTGACTTAATGGTCGCCATTGTTAGGATTTGAATATGTAATGGACTTTGATACAGCGAGCAAATTGTATATTACCATATCTAGGTGAATACATTGCCCACCTCTTACATTAATCTTTAATATTTGAAAACAATTTTGAAATGTTGGTTGTGTAAAATTTCTAGGCAAAGATAACAAATCCATTTAAATCAGTGCGAATTTGGTACAATGACATCAGTCTTAAACGACCTTCCACGTGGATTGAGCGCATAGCTATATCTGATCAATGCTGTTCAAAATAAAAGGCAACACTGGAGGTGTGCTTTCAGAATATGTGCCAAAAGTTCATACCAGATGCAAAATGTGTTATGACAGTAGAGGTGGGCTATCGAGGGTCATATTTGGGTCATAGTTTCAGATCACTTCGAACACATAGAATGATGACTTTAATGATGCTTATCACATTTTTGAAGACAAAAAAAATAAAAAGTGCGAAAACCAGGGTGCCCCAACGAAAAGTCCAAAATGGCCGCCAAATTGACCAAAAATAATATTTTTGACCATAACTTGATAAGCTTTTGTTTATTCACCTTCATTTTTGTGGCAATACCCATATTTTGGACTACAAGGAATCATTCTATGCAGTTTCTATCTCACCACGCGACGACTTTAAGTTTTCTCGATATGGCAGTTTTAGCCTAAAATGGGACTGCGAAGGCGCTTTCCTAAGAAGTACATATCATATTAAAAGTTTTAAATTTTAACAGGTGGGCCATCATCAGAATTGTTGATTCATCATTTTCTGAAGATTAAAGCTGTGTAACTCTTATCATTTTTAACGTGGCATTAATTTAAAAATTTGACAAAAACACTCATTGCAATACACAGGGTCAACGAACTTTCTTACGTGTGGGTTTAAATGGAGGCATTTTTATGACATTAAATAGCCTACAGTTGCAAACCACAAACACCACGCAAGTTAAATTTTCAGCACATGTTCATAATAAAACTCTCTTCAACTTTTTGAATGTAAAAGTCACCATTATCAATCGATGCGCATTTTATGGGAAAGCGCCCTCAGAGCTCAATTTTAAGCAAAAACAGCATTTTCAAGAAAACGAAAGGCTATGGTGAGATGAAAGTTGCATAGCATGATTCCTAATACCCCAAAACATGGGCATTGCCACCAACATTAAGCAATTGAACAAAAAATAATTGAGTTATGGTCAAAAATCAAAATTTTGACAATTTGGCGGCCATTTTGGATTTTTCGATGGGGCACCCTGGTTTTCGCACTTTTTTTCATTTTTTTTCTTCGAAAGTGGGATCAGGGTGATTAAAGTCATCAAACGAGCCTGTGTTCGAAGTGATCTGAAACATTGACATTTTATAGCCCACTTCTAATGACAGCGATGTTTTTATAACGAACTAGTATTGGACTTTTGTTTGTTTGCTTGTTTGTTTGTTGTTTGTTTGTTTGTTTTTGCCTATAAATTGTTCAAACCAACACAATCGATATGTAAAAAAAATAACGCATTCATTTTTCCCACAATGCTTTTCGATATTTTCCAGTCTCGAGAATTTTTAAACACTGATTTCAATTTACGCTATTTTTTTTTCTTCCAATTTTAGAATCAGGATTACGTACTTACCGGACCGCAATGGTTTTTACAACACAATTCCATTCCTTTGACAAACAATGGACTGCCTATTAAACTGGGTTGCATCTGGTAGCCTGACTAAGTCAGCCGTGCTTATGTAGCTTATTTTACACACTCTCAATTCAACTTAAGTACTTATAGTCATAGTGTTGCAGACGTTATTCGTGGAAAATATTTAACCCTTTTGGTTCTGCAGCCGTATAAATAATCTAGAAGGCTTAAACGGGTTAAAATCATATCTCTTGACTTGTTCTGTCATTGTTTGGTGGCTTCTCTATCATTTTGTAGAACCTTTTAATCGTAAAAGGTCACAGCGACGGCAACGATTTATTTGAAAGACCATAACCTAAATGACTAGCATATGGTGCTCTTCTTCAAAACCCTATTTGTTTTTCACATAAACAGTTATCTCATATTTCGCTTTACCTTGCTAAAAGGCATAAACAACACTTCCTTTCACGCGTTTTACCCTGTTGGTTTGCTCTCAAATGACGGGCATCAGCATTAGCAATGATACCCTGATAGCTATAATGGACTCACCGTGTTAATTAGCATCCCGCCTGTCTTATTTCATAATAATACATCATTACCTCGTATATGCGTGGCTACAGAGGATGAAATATCACGGTTTCACGGAATTCCATTAATTATATAATGCACTTTATGTTGGGCGAACGCGGTACCATGACAACCATGTTAATTTCCTTGCAAGCATTACAATATAAATGTAATAAAAGCAAGAATTAAAAACACTTTCAGTGTTTTATTTTTTGTTGTACTTTGACGTTGCCATCAGATACGATTGCAGATTTACATAATGACTTCAAAATGGTTTCCGCTATAGAAACATGCAACAGAGGAAACACAGACGTTGGGTGAAGAAAAAGACAGGTCTGACTGCAGTGAAAATCCCCAAACGATCGATAAATCAATCTGTATTAGACCTTTGGCGTATACTAATTTCACTAAAACCAATTGCTTGTCCTAGCTGTACGTTTATTTACCTTAAAGAGACGCTGGCACATTTTGAAATTAGTGCGCCCTCAAGATTTGTTTTCAAAATTTATACTTTTGCATGGTTGTAAATATTTGTATACATTGGTCCTCACCTGAAATGATTAATCCCAAATCAGCGCCCTTAGTGGTAAACAAAATGATTTTAAAATGAAATCACTCCGGAGTGATTTTATTCATCAGACGACGGATCATGGCTTTAAACACTCTGTGAGTATTCTTTGATAGTCAAAATGTGGCGTACATATAACTGGAGTTATTTAGCCCCGTATTAACACTCATACCTGTTTTGTGCGACTTTTATTTTGTGTGTAAAAATATTTGTATTCTTCGAAGGTCCCAATTTGAGAGCAATAGAAAGAATTTGAATTTCATATTGTGTTGAAAATATGCCATGTTCAATACAGGTGAAATTTACAAAATAATATTTGCTATTTCAGCTGTAGATTTAGTGGAATACTACAACCGATACGAAACCTTCCATTAATGATACGAAGCATTCCATTAATGATACGAAGTATTCCATTGATGATAAGAAGTATTCCATTGATGATACGAAGCCGTGCATTCTCAACTGTGACAGATTTATTAATGTGGCACTGCATGTTACAATAGATCCGAATGTTTACGTATAATAACACTTACCTGAGCACATCCAAGATGACCACCAATTTGATGTACAAATGTCCATGTCTTATCTTCCTAAATATCGACGTGTAACTTATAAAAGACGCCATTGTTTAATCGCATTGATGACTGATTTGTCGCTCATTAGTACTGACCCAAAACGTATAAGGATATTAGGACTAATAAATAGTCTGAATGCTTTTAAGTGTTAATTACATGTTATAAAGATGGGAATTCGTATATTTTGAACATTAGCAATCGAATTTTAAATTTTTTAGGACCTCATTAAAGTGACAGGAGGAGATTTTTTTAGGATACGAATTTCTCTCAAATTGCACAGGATCGATTGTAGACCACCTACCAAGAACGTTCCGAAGGTTTATTGGACAAACAAGTACAACCGCAAACCTTGTTTTGAACTTGCCTGACTATCGTAATTGTCCCCATAGAACACTGTGCTTTGACTTTCTGTCGTGCACGACAGAAAGTACTAAATCATCATATTATTACATAAAGACGGCGTATTCGGCTTATTCACTTCAGGTGTGATCTAATACATTGGAAAGCATTCCAAATATCCAAAAAACCCGGGTTCGAAAAAAATTGGGGGCGCTTCTTTCTGGAAATCTCCTCATGTCTCTTTAACAAACGTCGACAGTGCCTTTCTGTTATGCAGTCAAATGCCTCGAAGTAAAATAAACACACCGACGTGGTGCGAATGTTTATGGGCATTACTGCTAATGAGTTGACAATGATGAATACTCATGTGAGTTATTTTCTGACGCCCATTCTGATTTTTTTTCTTCAAAATGTGGGTGCCTGAGCCTAAGGATGAGGACAGAAATATTACAAAATGTAAATTCTATTGATATTCTGAAAATGTTAGGACAAGTAGAATTACATAATACATCTAAATACCAAGTTTCATGTTGGTAGTTGGTATACTTTGAATAGGGGAGCGCATCAAATACCAGCAAAAATGCCCACTATTGGCTGCCATTCAGAATACCTAATTTGCATATTAGGCGCTCAGTCAGGTCTCACGACCTTGCTGTGAAAGTCCCAAGGTCCAACCTGGCCTCCCACAGAAGATCATTTCTCCCATTCTCGGTAGGCTTATGGAATGCCCTTCCTGCTCATGTAGCATCAAACCAGGACTTGCAGAGTTCAAAAGGGAGGTTAATCGCTATTTTTGCGCCAATCCGTCAGCGATACTAATTAGATAACTGCTGTTAATGCCTACATTAGCCTTGACATAAATAATAATAAAAACAATATATATTTTTCTGTGGGAAGAGGAAACAATGAATTCTGAGAGATAGTCGTGTGCATACATGCAGAGCACAGAAAATTATTTTGTTGTTTTACATGTACAGTGTATTAGTGACAATCCAAATGAGTTTCAAAGTTTAGCACCGGTGTACTTACGAATATCACTGTCTCTACTCTCTCTGTCGCTAGCTCTGTGTCTCGCTTACTCACTCTCACATACGAGATCATATCTCATCGGCGTGCATACACCTCCAATGACTACCATATTAGAACCATGTTATCAAATACCACATCTCCTATTAGGCGAGCAAACGTTTCTGACAGTCGTCAACTGTATCAGTTATAAATCGTATGCAATTTGACGTTTAGCGGATACTTACACGAAGAGGCGGTGGAAATGCATGATTACTGATTCCATATAACTTGACTTATGAGTATAATATCAGACGAAAGCCGATAAAATATGATCGAGTGTTGAGGTAAATTGAGTGCGGTGACGAGGTGGTAAATATGTCTTAATTTTGATTGATCTGCTCAAGTATTTACTACATTTTGTCGGTTTGGTGATGGAACAGGTTGTTTCAGACTGCATACGGAAACTCTTACACGTACAGGTTAAAAATAGCACTTCTAGTGGTTGGTGATGGCAGTTATGTATGTGGAAGATGCTGATATATCTGGTTACCCTCCTGTATAAATAATTTTGGCGCATTGATTATTTACTGAGAAAAATCCATGAAATGTGAACGTGTAATTATGTCTTCTAATTATGCACAATTTAATATGGAAGTTTGCCCTCCGGTTGCGATAAAGCAAAATAATTTCACACTCAGTTTTAGTTTTTAAATCTTGCCGTCTATATTTCACCATGAGGTTGTCGAACGGAAAATATTGGCTTTACAAGAAGCCGTACCAGTACATTTAAACATTGTGCAGGGAAAAGTACGCCCGCCCTGTTGGGTTTATGTTGTTATTAGTATCAAACTAACGCGGGAGGACCTGGGTTGTTGTAAATGTACTCCAAACTAACATTTTCAAGTCATTAACCCCAATCCATTAAGAGGATTATGCGAGATTATATTTTATGCACCGGTTGTTCGCAAAATTCACGGGACGCAACATGACTTGGTGATTCAAAAGTATACTCACCCTACTCCGGCCAATCTTCTACTCAAATTTTATGACTTTGCGTGCTGAATTAACATGTACCTGTAGTTTTCAACACTTTCGTACGTTACACCTAATTCTGCACGTCCAAGATGGCGGCAAGCGGTGGTGCAAAGTATTGCGCATAATTAGTAATGAGGAATTTAATTTCTTTAAAGAGACATGAGGAAATTTCCAGAGAGAAGCGTCCTCAATTGTTTTCGAACCCATTTTTTTTGCATATCAGTGGAATGCTTACCAATGTATTAGATCACATCTGAAGTGAATAAACCGGATACGACGTATATATACAGGGTGAGTCAAAATAAGTACAACCAAATTGAGCAATTTTTCATGGAAAACTGTAGCCTTTGAATGGCTTGATCGATTTCAAAAAATACAATTATTGTGAAAGCTGATTAAACAGCCTAATACAGGAATTAATTTGGTAAATTCCGTTAATGTTTCTTCATAAAAAAATCCCTCATTTGGTTGTACTTTTTTCTGACTCACCCTGTATAATAAGATTATGATTTAGTAATTTCTGTCGTGCAGGACAAAAATTCAAAGCATGGTTTCCTATAGGGACGATTAGGATAGCAGGCCAGTTCAAAACAAGGTTTTTTTTTCGTGCTTGTTTGTCCAATAAATCCTCGAAACGTTCTCGGTAGGTGATCTACAACCGATGAAGTGCAATTCGAGAGAAATTTAAACGTCAAAATGAAACTCATTCTCAGTGAAAAAAATGTTTAGCGGCATTAGAATCCTGAATGGAATCCACCACAATGATTTTAAAATGCGCAACCAATTAAAAACCGTCGCAGAGGAGGGTGCGTCTCAACTTGGCGTGCAGAAGTACAATTGACACAAAAAGGTATTTGGATCTCTATTTTGCCAAATTCCGCTAATTTTTGAAAGTTTTTTTCGGAATATACATTTTGTTGCTCAGGTCTGCTTTCTGTTAACCCCTCGCTTGTAAATAGCTTGCAAAAATGGCTGAATTAGAACGCACGAAAGACACAAATTTTAAACCGACTAACTGAAAGTTGCATTTTTTGGATCTGTCAATGGTCGCTGTGTGGTACAACGCAAGAATCCGCGTGTATTGATATTACACAATGAAGGTTAAGCTTACTTGCAATACGCAATGCTCATTGAAAACTCCAAAAAGGGCAACTTTTGGTCAGGGGGTTTTGCGTCTATCGAGCGTTCTATCTCAATCGTTTTTACACATTTTTATACGAGCAAGGTGTTAAAAGAAAGACCACCATCTAGAAAACAAATTATTTTGAAAACTTAAAAAGTTATCGGACTTTTGCACAATACTGTTCGAAAAACATGTCAAGATACTTTTTGTGCCAACTGTATAGGCAACCCGCATTTTAAATGACCGAATAGGTGTACTCGAACGAACTTCGTTCACTACACCACAGTTAAAAGGGGCATTTCGTGATCCACAGCCTCGTCCCCCCGACTTACCTAAAAAATATTGAGATTTTTATATCATCTGAACCGTTAGCCTTAGTAATCCACATTTGCCCAGTCTTACGTGCAAATTCGGTCGCATCTGTAAGAAATTCGCAATTTTGTATTTTCCGTCCGTAAACAACGGACAGAAATTACAGCACAGTAGCCTATGGGACCGTGGGAAACAAGCAATTGCTCATAACACAGAAACGCAAGATTGGGATCAGCTCAAATTTTGAGAATAAGATTTTCTCATGGATATCTAGTGAACAATGAATAAAACTTTAGGTGCTGAAATCACGAAATGCACCTTTAATTCCCAGTGCATCAATATAAGTGGTCAATGCACTTTGCCCGGAAATTGGCGACTACAATGTTGTATTTTTTTTTACTTCGTGATTTTCTCGTGTGAAAATTAAATTCCCAATACCGTCATTAAGAGTGCTCCGTTATACTACTTGACCGGTAGCAGTTAAAGTACTTTATGGTGAAAAAAAACTACACAGTCCAACAAGGGAACGATCACGCATGCAAAGGAATAGAAACATCAATCACACTTTACGAAGTGTTTCTTGAAAGATGCTGCACATAAAATTAAGATAAAACTTTGCTTTTTTTAAAAAATTCCATGGACACGATATACTTTAATTCCGGTGTAATGGTGCACGTCTATTTGGACCGATTTTATCAAAAATTATATCGTCGTACCAAATTCCGTATATCTAGGATGCGTTAATCCAATCACATATGAGGGATGTATATTTTTTCTCAATAGCAAAAACTAGCCAATACCCGTCCTCGGTGGTTCGTTTTAATACGTTTTATGCGCCGATGCAAGCTGACTCGCTTAAGGAGTCGTAATATCAGTGTGACTACACGTTGATGACAGCAGCGACGCGGGTTAGGAGTGCTTAATACGAGTAGTTGGTACCAGCGAGTGATGTGATGATCATGGCTGATAATGGATGTTATGATATGGTGATGTAATCTACTACTGTTTCGACATGTTATAGGGATATTTTTAGTCTGGATACAGGTGTGTAGTCGGCAAGAACCTCAGCGGATATTTTCTATAAATTCCACATAAGGTAGGATAAGTATCGTGTGTGTACTTGATATTTCCTTCTCTATTCATTTTTATTCATTTCCGCTGTTTATTTTTTCTTCGTGAATTGTAAATAGATATGTCATCCTCACATGCTCTTTAATACAGATGTTATCTTTGTTATGTATCAAAACTTTGCGCGAATAGATAACTTGAATATCAAAAAACCCACTATCGTGAACATGGCAAATTTGTATTACCACTGCGATGAATGTGAGTATACCTCACTCGCAGATTGACTTTCCTCTGGGCCTTCCAGGGGCTTGATTTAGCTTAATAGTGAAATGTACTTAAGTGACAAATGATACCTTCATTTCATTTGCTTGCACTGTTTGAGTACGCCATCCATGAGTTATTTGATCGTGGTGAAGATGTTCGAGTGTCCTTTCGTGAAAAGGACTGGAGGTTTCCGGGGGGTGTTCTTCGGGAAGTAGAGGTGTGTGTTGAACTAGAGATTGTGGAACTTATAATTAAAATTGATCATCCATGTAACTCGGGACGCACAATAATGTGAAACAGTCAGGATAACCGATTGCGTTTTACTCGTTCTGAAAACAAGCTATTCAGTTTTCGTCAGATTACTCATTTGCTCAGTGAGATGTTTATCAGGGTGAGAACATATTAACGCTTTATATTTGGTGAACCATTATAACAAAAATCGCGAGACATTCAACTATAGATGTAATTTTCAATTGCCTGGATAGAAAGTTCATCAGATGCAGCATACTATTTTCCAAATGCCTACAGTTATCCCAATACTGAATAATGCAAAGTGCGTATCTGTTATGAAGGTTACATCGAAATTACTTTTTTCTATCTCATCAAATGTTAATAACCTTCACCCACTTGCTTTGTTGAACCGTGTTCTATATGCTGAGACGTTTAGCACAAGTGCTTACATCCCAAAAGGAAAGGTAATTTTTACAAGCTATCATACTAATATGTAAATAGTCTTATTAGTGCAAAAACTCTATCAACGTATGCCAATGTGGGTAACACGTTTCATAGAGAAGTCCCACTGATGCAACTGAGGTATTAAAATTGATTCCGTCATTGCGCTTGTTATGACGTGTGCAGTAGTGCTTGACGGAACGGAATGGCAATACCTCATTTGCATCAATGGGACTTCAATATGAAACGTCTACCGAAATGTGACTTTCTTGGTTCAATCGATTTAATCGTCAAATTAATTCCACATTTCACGTACAAATTACAAGCCTTGCCATGAGAATCTAAAACCTCCCTTATGAATGGACCCTCGACTTCGCATTTTTTTTAGAATTTTAATTGGGAGCACCTGTGCAAAACATATATTGAACAGTGAGCCTATCAACTTGAATTATGGAGTACAAATCCACGATTACGTCGATGGTCATTTGAATAAACCATAAAGTTTAGTCTAGATATGTGATTCTACTTTTGACGCAGGTTGGTCATTTGACAGCTATCCTGGTGTTGTGACAGTCAGATAATTTAAAAACCATTATTTTCAAAAAAGTATGATAAAAATTCTTTCATTATAGATTCCAAGATGGCTTCCGATACTCTAAGAGGACTATAATTGATAGCTCTATCTATTCCAGTACTGTAATGTTTGTGGTTCATGTATATTTGTTTACCTTGTAATTATATCAGTTTACATATCATTAGGTAATCATAAAGATGCCATCCAAGATGGGGTTTCCAATGTGGCTTTTAAAAATGGCACTTACTAGCGGCAAAAATCCGATCACTAATGGTCTAGAGACTAAATAAGGTATCATTGCTTTTTGGAAGCGTTGTAGGCGTTCATTGGCATCTTATTGGGCTATGATGATAAACGACTCAATGGACACTTAATATAGCCTTACTAGGATTTTGGAAGGAAATCACTACAAAAAACACACAATATACAATAAAGGCCACAGCGGAATGAATTACGACATGTGAAGCCATATTGACGCCCCCCCATCGTAGGATTGCCATTCTTGCAGATTAAAATACTAAAACTCCTCTGAAGGAGTTATACCGTGTGTCCCAAAAAAAACGCACACTGGGTGGCAGGCGCCATAAGTTTTGAACAAAAGCACGTGACTACTTTTCTTTGTTGAGGTAAGATGGGACTTGTTCCTGAAAAATCTCCTGAAAAGTTTATAAAGATAGAGGCAATGTTTTAAGATATGACCACCAACAATCAAGTAACCCGCAGAACAAATTTTACAAAAATGAGGAGCTGGGGAACCACAAGAATGGCAATGAAGGACCAGAATGGCAAATACAATATGATCGCAATCAAAACATTTACTTGTTTTTTTTTGCTGTTTTTTTTCCCAAATTTCTTGCGAACGAATCACTGGGTCAAATGACTGCATTTCATAATTATTATTTAATGTAATATAAAACATTAATTATTGGTGATAAAATATGTTTCAAGAGATATAAAACTATGCTTAAACAGATTAAGTCATGACAACTCCACATTACAGAATGAATGACAAATGCGTTTGGCCTGCAACTTGCTGTTACTGAAAATAGTTACATTCTCAACTTAACACAAAACTCAATGAAAATATCATGTATATTCCTTCTCTATTAAATTTGGGTAATTAAGATAAATCTTTGTGTGCCGTCACAAAATGATGAATGAGTAGCTCTAATCCCAATGCCGTCTTATTTAGACAATACGAAGAGTTTGTTGATCATACATTTCCGAATTCGATCTTTTAAGTGTGTTAATTAAAATGCATGTTTTTAGCTGTTTTTATTACCAATGAAACATCCTATGTTAATACTTTGTTCTGCACGCATGTCTTTTAAAGAAAGAGGAAAATGGTTGGACGTTGGTACGTTGGGACTTAATGATTCATATTGGTGGTTCTGAGTGCAAACCGTACAGTGCCGTATTTGTAGTTAATAACTCCTCAATTTGGTTAAATGGGTCCGGCAGAGTACTGATTTTGGTGTCAATATATTAAAAAATATTAATTCTACCCTTTATGAACTTTTCAGGGATAATTAGCTAACAGTCCCATCTTACCTTAAAAAAAGGACAAGTAGTCATTTGCTTTTGTTCAAAATGTATGGCGCCTGCCCACAAGTGTTGGGTTTTTTTTGGACCACACGGTATACAATTACAGCTATTGGCTATACATAGTAATGAATTGTACCATTTTGGAGCCATCTTGAATGTTTATTGATTTGATTATCAATTATTGAAAGGTATTCTTATGGGTCCTCATTTTGTTTGTTAAAGCATTAGTAAAAAATCCCGTACGTCCCTTATTTAAAGGGGAAATTGCCCTTAGATCCTCACACGGGGACAACGCTACCCTCCCATGTTTAGAGAGGTGATCTCCCGGTTTGTATAATTGTCCGAAAAGGAACGTTAGGGATATAAAATTACCAAATAAATATCAGATGCCTTTGTTGTAATTGGAAAAAAATTAGTCTAAAACCAGTGAAAAACATATATCCCTCACGTCCCCTATAGGGAAAAGGACTAGCAACCCGCCCCATTATCGCAAAAAGAGGTCGCGGTATTTGTGGTGTTATATCTAGGAAACGTTTCCCTTAAACAACAAACAGGGGTCTGCTCCGGTTTTGGATGTACTGGAAAAATGGATTTCGGGATTTTGGATAGCAAGGTCGCATGGTCTGTGTAGCCTGGACTAAAATGCCATAAAATACAGGTTTTAAAGGCATTAGCGTCGCACCTTCCAACAAGGATTGGCTCAGTCTCCATAAAAAATCCCTGGCTGTCCACTTTGGAGCAAAAAACAATTTTCGGACTCTGAAATGCTACGTCGACAGGGCGACTAAAGCATTTCAGAGTTCAGAAAATGGTTTTGCTCCAAATTGCAGCTTGAAGCTTGCATAAGTGTGTTCATGACCATATTAATGAGCTTGAAAATGCATGTCGCAATCAGTAAAGAAGCAGCATTGTCTATGGTCAGTGGTTTATGGATTGGGATGGTTTTCATCACAATTGAGCTTTGGTCGTTGGATAGCCTTCTCAAAATCCCTGACTGTGTGTTATAAACTACAATACATAATCAACAGGATATATTTAGCCTTCACCTTAATACCACATACTACTTCCTTCACGTTTATTGTCCAGATTTTTTAAAAATGCTGTTATGCATCGATGGGTATCTCCAATTTTAGCATTTTTTTAGCAGTTAATATTTTTTTGGAACTCTTGCAGGTGCCATAGACGCCATAGACTTACACTAAATGTGTGAAGGGTATGTGGACGACATTTTGAAAGTTAGATCAAATATATCTGAAATCAAAATCACTTTTACCAACTATCTATAAAGCGGGGATGAAACCAACAATATTAACGACGAAGCCTTCACCCCCTATCCTAACAACATTTGGGTGTTCCGTGCGCTGTTCTGCTAGATAGAATGCTAAAATCGCACGGAATATAAAGAAGCGGGATGAAGGAACACAAATTAATCCCAGGTCCGTACACGGGAAGGGGGGGGGGGTGAGGGTTGAGGCACATTCTCCTTTTTGAATTAGAATGATTCCCATCTGACATTGCTAAAGCATAATTCTAATTCTTTTTTCTATTCGTAGGTGTTCAAGTTCTTGACATAGGTTCCCAGGAGTGGAAACAGATATTGTGAACATTCCTTATACCATTTTGATGCATTGTATGTTGAGGAAGCTTTCTATATGCGCTGTTGTGCAATTTTAGCGCACCGGAGCTTCATGCACTTAACATGTTTTCCCGCCAAATCGTGGTCGGAATTAATATCATCTCGGTGGATAAATGAGCAATTTCAAGGCTGTGTTCGCAGACTTCACGCTTCATATGAATTTCTGCCATCGTACTTTACATAACGAAGATCAATCAACGTCCAAAATGCGGCGGAAAATGTGACGGTTCCCGTGCTTTAATTTGTAAGGCGGGGCTTTTTTTTTCGCGGCTCTTTATAAGCAATTCGTCGCTTTATACTTGGTTACAATCAACTCTACCGGTAATTTTAATCACGCTCTACTGCCGACGACTTGTTCATTTTAGCGGTTCTGGCGCAAGTTAAGATTTCCATTTGTCCTTCCCCCTTTAATGATCCCCAAAAGGACTCGTAGCAATTTCAGGATAACTCCAAAAGATTTTTTTTTTTCACACGTACAACCACCCACATGCCCTTTTAGCCAGTATGGGAGGGGTGGCTTAGAGCTGCAGTACCACCTGTGACTTTACGTAAGAGTGGTACATTTTGAAAGCGCGCTGATTTTCCCTACCCAGCAATCCAAACGTGATTAATACGGGTTTTGATCACGGGTGATGGACTATCATAAGCACTTTTACATGTATGTTTAGTTCTCTGATATTTTTTAAAAGGCCTTCAAACAACGTTAACATGATATGAAGCGCCGATATAAGGAGCGTAAAACGCACCACTCACCGACAAATGACTTTTGTCCTTATACACTATATCCTTATATGCTAGCGGTAGCTACTAATCTAAAAAAATAGTATCCCACCATCACACATGCATAAACATAGCCTTACACTGTCCCAATTGGATCTTACACTGACATCATATATGATGCAATCTTATACCTTGCATCATACTTGGAAAAAATCCGGGCCTATTTATAATACTTCGGTTTTCTAGAAATGTCGCTGATGTGTAAACAGATTGCATCGTGCTTCATTTCCTCTTGCATAATAAAACAATGTACATTCTCAAAAGCTACATCGAGATTATAAATTGATATTTTTAATCCCAAAATGAGGATCTATAATACCACCAAGGTTTTTTATTTCGTTCTTCAAAATAAATTACCTGCTTGCCGCAAGACAGTCGCAGCCGCTAAATTTTGAGGAAATGGTAGATTGATTGTACCCTAACCGACGACAACGGTAGGGCCAATAATTCACTATCAACTATGTATAGCAATCCTAATGACAAATTCTATTGCTAAACAATCTTTTCTCTTTAATTTAAAAAGCAGGTTTGCGAGTAAACTTATAAATACCATAATCGATGGAATAAATAAACCTGCGTTATTTGTTTTATTAATATTATAGTGTAGTATAGTGCAAATGAGCCCGGTATGCCTAGTATTCTGAACGCACCAGCGTGGGACTCACTGGAGCGCGACAAATTCAATTCAACATTCACATTCAGTATATTTGTCTTCATTAGTAATATTGTCTAAGATGTTTTTGGCAATGTATGCAAATTATTGTTATTTTGGGGCCGTAGAAGCAGATGACACATTGGGCTGTTTTGTTTTTGTGCATATTAAAAACATAGACATTAAAAGTTATATGGTATTAGTATCTACTCTAATACTCTAGAAGCGGGTTCTCCTTATAAATTGTTTACTAAAGAAGGGAAAAGCCGTTCTCGAAGCGCGAAAATGCGTTTCAATATGGACAGACGACAGTCCGCGTCCTGTTTGTTGTACAACTTCTTATGAATACTACGTTTTGAATTAATTTTCATTTAGAGTTGATGTAATTAATCAGGACGTCTCATTGTGTTACGTTTGTCCTTACTAATTTACTTGCATCCAATTCTACTGGTCCGTGGTACAATTCAGTAACTTAATGGGTATTAGAAAAGAACACCTGGTTATGTGACGGTAGTAGTAGTATTAATCCAAGTTTTAAATCGTTTTTTTTTCGTAAACGGTGGTGGCCGGATCACCTCAACACTCGCAGCAACCGCCTCTTCCGCTTCCACTTCACCCGACTCAATTTCCTTCCACCCTCAAACTCAACCCTACTAGCTCTCCTCCTCCCATTTTGTTTTTTGGGTTTGCTTCTTCCTATCTTCTTTGGGAGCATTATATTTTATTTTAATTTAATTTGTTGCTTAGCATATCCCCCCCCCCCTCCCCCCCCTCCCCCCTCTCCCTCAAAAGCCTTTCTTAAACATGCTCGTCATCCTTCCCCAGCCGTGCCCATACCAAACTATTCGGCCTTCGCCAACCGTTCCAACCCGCTTCTTCCAAACCCAACATCTGCATCAATCCTCAGTCTTCATCCTATCCATTCTTAGTATGAATTAAGGACCAACAGACCTACATGCCGATGAGGTGTTTTTAAATTACAAATTCCTTCTTTAATTTAATTTAAAAGAATATATTTCATAACATCGGTGACGCTCCCAACAATGTCACAAATGTGTTCGATTAAACTACACTAGCTCGCACACACTGTCGGTCCTATGACTCGTTTGCCTCTCCAAACAGCTGGCCTGATGTAATTAAAAATTTGTTTGTCATGTTTATGTTAATATTTCAACGTGAGGGGCGAAACACTTTTAAAAACGGTTTTGAGGAGCTTTACCGTCCCAAGTAATGGGGGTATTCGTCAATTAACCGAATGACTCGCACAATTTCAAAATTTTTGAAAAATATGAGCGCTTCTTCGAAAATGTGTGTTATGTATTGCTTAAAATAAAATTTGGCATACCAAATTTGGAAACTGCTAATTGTGTACTGATAACTAGGCGTCACCCGGCTTTCGCCGAATTTCTTGCCCCCCCCCCCCCCACGCGCGAGACGCAGTTGACCAAAAGTAGATCTCTGGAATTGCCTCCCCAGAAGAAAAGACCCTGCAATTTTCACGGTCGGGCGATGCCCAGTGCGAAGAAGAAGCACACAGACAGACAGACACACACATCCACAGGTGTTTTCACTGCATGTCGTAGGAGGCGACTAAAAGGGATAATTTGTCTAATTTGTCCAACTAGCGATTGTGGGTGTAAAACTTGTATTTATTACCTCTGTCTGCCATTCAGTGAAAATGCAGCATTGCTGATTGGTCAGTGTTACCCTGCCCATTATTCTGTCAATAATGGGTCGCCATGCATTTTCTATTAAATGAAGCCTGTTTTTAGGTTTAATAGAAATAAAGGGTTTTGCAGTGGTCCTTTATGGACTCATATGGCAGATCCTCGCCAGAAAACTGTCAAATACTGGGCTCCCGCTGCGCCTCGCCATTATTTAGTTTTCCTGACCTCGGACACATTAATCACCCATAAATTTACACGTGCCAACCCTTTCTTTTTTAATATTTCCCCCGTATAAGAGTCAAAATGGTTTTAGGACATTTGAAGTATTTTTTTACATTAATCTAGGCCCTCATACACCTGTATAATTTGCCTAAATTTTCTTTACAAATGCAATTTTGTTTTTAATTGGCAAAACAACTTATCTCTGGTTGTCTTGTAATACCACGTGACACAATATGACACAATTATGTTCAGGTGTCGTTAAATTATAACATCTTAACTGCATTTAAATAATCCATTTGAAAGGAAAATCACAGAGTGGACCTCTGCCTTGTTTACAAACTTACCCCGAGATCTGACAAGAAAATAACGCAAGCTCCCTTTTTTGCCTTTGATCGTCAGATCGTTATGGATATTGAATTCGCTATCGCTAATTTCTCCCTTTCTCTCTAATAAACTTCGAGTACTTTTGTATTTCCCCCCTTACAGTTTCGTCCTCTCTCTCGCCTCCTCTCATGACCCTCTGTCTTACGTGTCTGTCCGTTTATACTAGTTGTGTATCTTACTATCCCTGTATCCTGCTCTCGTTCCAATTATTTTCCCTGTCTTCTTCACTTGTTCTCTCCCTCTTTGTTCGCTTCCTCATTCTCTGTTTTCTCTCACCAGTATCTCTTTCTTCTCTGTCTCCCTGTCTCTGTCTTTCTCTCTCTGTGTTTCCACTCACGCTCTCTATGTCAGGTACTATTAGGCCTCTACTTAGATAAACACAAGTCAGTTTCTGCGTTAACTTGAGCACAAGGTCAAGCACCCGACAGTTGAAGCTTCTTATGAGGCACTTGACGATGATGAAAAAAGTCCTATCATTGTGCTGATTTACCACCGTGTTTCGGTGGCCGCCAGCTATAGTCTTGAAGGACCCTTAGATTTATGTTGTTAAAACCTCCGAATGCATTATGGATGTGGGGGGGCGCTTCTCGTCAACCAAAACGGGATAAACCTTCACTTCTCTGACCAGAAGGCAATGACCCGATTTTCATGAAACTTGAACAGGGTCCAACAATATTTATTGGTCGAGTCTTGAGTTGAAACAAGAAAAAAAGAAAACCCTATCCTGATATTTTTCAACTCATGGCGAGACCAAAAAATGTGTGGCATTGGAGGAAGATTGAATCCAATTTTATGATTATTATATTATCTTTTAGAATCTTATAGCCCATGAATAGGCATTATAGGCCTAATTACACGAAAATCCTTTTCAATTCTGTGCGCACCTTGGGTTCTCATAATTCTTTAGTATCTACAATAAATATACAAGTGTATATTTATTGCTTCTGGTATATACATGATAATAATACGAATCAATTTATTCGTTTTTCAGGAAAAGCATAATTTATATAAATAAATATCATACACATACTTTGTCCTTAGTTCCAACGTTTTGGTGATAGCTATCTACAATTCGTTATATTTCACTTTTACATTTGTTGTGCACTGTCGACCTTGGATTTTCCTTTCATGAAAAAAATAGTTTTATTTGGTCAAGGAGACATCTTGACTGCATTTTGGAAAGCGCTTTCATTCATTTTACGTTATATTCTCTCCCCAGGTGCAAAAACATAATCTGTTATCATGGTTATAAGCTATGCAACCCCTACATGCAATAACTCTACTCCATATTCTGAAGTTTATTTATTTTGTTTTTGTTTTGTTGTTTGTTTTTTTTTTCAAACTATGTTTGCTTTTCCTTAAATTTTTTTTTTTCCCTCCCTCTCTTTCAATTTACTCCGGTTCAGACGTGTAAAAGCTTTTTCCGTATATGTAAGCACCATCAATTCATAGAAAAATATACTGCACTATAAATTACGCTTTTCCTGACTGAATGTTTTGCTTGAAATTATATTATATGCCCCAAAAGTTCAAACAAAACCTGTTTTGCTCCAAAGATTATAGCTTAGTTACTTTTTGCAGCACGTCGAACTTAACTTCTATGCTTCCCGAGGCCCCTCTGACCGATAATGAAAACACTCGGTTAAGTTCAACACTTGAAAGTAACACTCAAACACACAGCCAGTGAAGAGGCGAAACTGAAATTTCACGTCCTACAAAGATTATTAAGCTTGCTGAGCGAGGACGTGCTTTTAGTTGCAACCTGCCCTTGTTAAGGTCCTTCGTTAGGGTATAAGGTGATATCAGCTAGATACTCTCTCTTTAGTCGGGCACTCACTTCGTCAATATACTAAAATGTTATAAGTCCCGAGTGCGGCAAAATTCCAATATCGATTTCGTATCAAATATGCAAGAGTCCAATGCCATCAAAACAAAAAAACTTCACGGACCCCCCCCCAAATTGCCTGTTCAAAAAGGTTACATGAGAATTCTGGTCACTTATCGAACACAGCGACTCTTTTACTAGTTTACCATAAACTGTTTAAATCAAAATATAGTTCGTTACTTTCAGGGACGTTTCTGAGTGGCCTGTTCAAGCGGGGGAGCAGAGAGTTTTGAGGCAGGTTAACAATAAAGCTCGACTTGGAATATGTAACATCAGGAGCATTCGAAAAAGATAATATGCCGAATTAAATTTGTGCGCTTTAGGAATGTCAAACCATTGCGTTTCTTAATCTTACCGAGGTTCGTGAATAGACCGTCCGACACAGTATTCAAATGGACGTCAGCAACCAGAAATGTTGGTGGACAAGATGCATACATACATTCCAGGACTACCGCTGTCAATCGATCCATGTTTAGCGATTGCACAGGATCATTGACAGGTGAATGTATTGTAGTACTGGAATGCGTCATCTTGTCCACCAACATGGCTGGCTTTGAATACGGTCTATAATCTAGCGTTGTCCAACTGCATCTCGTATTTAATGCAAGGATGTTATACAAGATGCATTGATAGCCGTTTCTTGTGCAGTGTACCATGCAGGGCGTTCACATGTTGGCACGTGTAAAATGATAGTTCCCTATAGTTCAAACTCAGACATTTTGAGCGCGTTGAATCGGCTTCAATCGCCTATGCAACTCTGTACGGACACTTAGGCCTACTACAACACGTAATTAAATGAAGATTCATATATTTGAACACTACTATTTTCTCCCTTTTCTGTCAATTTTTTAGTTTGACAAAAAAGTATGATAATTATACGGACTTATCTTTCACTTTTAAGCTACCGTTGCAAATTTCAAATATTTCAATGAATCTTTCGGGTGGTTCATTGATAGTGTCTTCAATCATGTTAATCCCCGGATTAGGCTGATTTGATCTTCCCTATGACGGGCAGTAGTGGCAGGAAGCCGATACCAATCAAACTTAGGAGATAAGTGTGTTGAACCTTGAATTTAAAATACGGTAGAAGACAAATGGTGTATTCTCAACGTAGATTTATAGAATCTAGATATTTAATCAAGTAATACATATATTTAATTAAAAAAATCTTAATACAAAAAAATCGAATATATATTTTGGATATTTCATACCGCAAATTATTATTCAGAAAAAACCCTTAAATTCATATAGGATGCGCTATTGTACCGATATTTGTTTTTGTTTGAAAATTTGAAAAAAGACGTGTTTGCATGCCAAGTGCAATCGGCTTTAGTAAGATTCAAATACAGGTAGGAGTCCCTACATATTTGAAAAAGGGCAATTTCCATGCAATCCATCCGTTTCGTTTCCTTTGAATTGTATGTCTTATGCAATAAGCTGTTAATTTGGTTGACATCTCCAAAGCGTAAAACTGAAAAAAAGGCATAATGAAAATTAATTGCGTCGAGAACCTTGGAAATTTGGAAGCATATGCCATAAAATAAATAAAGCCAAATTTGTTTCATCATAATCCATAGCGCTGAAATTATAGAGTATAATTTGAGTGCATATTTGAGGTCAAGGGAATGGATGGACCTGTTCTTAAAATAAATACGTCGTTCTGTTGTAATTCAAAGAATTCGCTTACCATTTTGCATCTTTGTTGCTTTTTCACTTATTCGAGAGGGTCAATTTCGATTAGGTGGTCGCTATTTTAATTCAATTACATTGGCTAGATGATGCTGTGATTGTCATTTCAAATAACACGCATGGTAATTTGATTAATTGTAGATGAACCTTCTGTTTCGATTTCCTCATTCTATAGGGTGACCCAATAAAAAATGAACCCTTTTTGCTGCCATTTTGACATACTTCCAGAAGGGAATATTCGTTTTTCTGGTAATATTACTAAACTTTAGGTAGTCTAAAGTAACCGGTGAAAAAATCTTTAAAAATAGGGACATATATGTCGTCCGATTATGGAAGTTGTAAGCGTTTGGGCAGGAGATAAAAAACCCAGTCAACCTGACCAAAATGACATAATGACCTTTTAATCCACCCACATAACATTTCCAGACTCTCCCTATCTTTCTTGATTTCTTTTTCTCTCTCCTTTTCTTCTCCTCTCTCCCTTTTCTATCCTCTTTTCTGGGAAAAGACATATTGCGTCTTGCGCCTTGAAATAACCCCTAGTTTAACAAGAGGTTTACAAATGAGCCTTACGCCTTTAAAATATATAGACCTCATCTAATATAAAGAGATTCCCGCATCTTTCGTCTTGAAGTCTGTGGACCTCATTTTTAGATTCCTTGCTTTTACAAGATGTCTAAAGATGAGTCTTGCGTACTGCGTCTTGAAATCTATATGCACCTCCCCTATAGATCACTTGTTTTACGGGACGAGAGTCTTGTGTCTTGTAAAAAATCATCTGTTATTGTTCAACCATTGGAAAGGGCAATACAATGTTTTACATAATTACCATATATAGCTCTGTAACGTTTTATTGGAAGTTGGTCGGAAATTTCGGTTAAAGTGGCATTTCGGATCCATAACCTCGTTTCACCTGCCTGACATAAAAACAGTTAAAATTCTTATATCATCTGAACCGTTTGATCTAAGTATAAGTGTGCCTAATCTTACCGGCGCAACTTAGATAGACTCTGGAATAATTTCGTAATTTTTTGTAATTTTATATTTTCTATCCGTAAACGGCCAGAAATATACAACACAGTGGACATGGGGTTACGTACCGTGATCACATCACATATGTTAATTAATCTCAAAACGCACACGTCGGAGTTCTCTGAAAATTGGAAAGGACCTTCGGGGAGAGAAACCAACAAGAATGAGTGCTGGGATCACGAAATGCAACCTTTTTCATGTACGATTGTAGTGTCTAGTATCTCTAAGATGTAACACCGATGTGGTTTATTTCGCAAATAATAAATAGATGTGAAAAGCGAAGCAAATGTCCAGAAGAAAATCGAGTTATTTATTGACTGCAGAATATATGTAACGCTATTTCACCCCCAAAATTCATTCAATTTACCATCGATGCCTTCTACGTCCTCAGCATCACCTCATAACAATCATTTGGAAAATAAAGTAACTTGATACATGTATCCGTTTTAGGAGGAGTTTGATGAATCATAGCAAATGAAGGAACAAAGATCGATGACAACCTTTTTGAGGTTTAAAGTATTTGTCTATATTTGTAGACCAAAATATGCAGCATTTTCAAAAAAAGTGTTTCGAATAAAGGATTACCATTATCACTGTTTTTTTAAACTTTGATATAATCCACTTTATTTGACTTTACATAGACGTAACCCTTATCATCATTTTGGGGGCTTCACTTTGCTTAGCTGTTCGGCCGCCGTACATTCAAATGGGAAATTATTGGGTAGTGGGGAAAAAAAAAAAGCTGACTAATTGATTTAAAACTAACTGTAACTCAACTATACTTAACCGATTGGAATTTTCTTTGCAGCAAATTAAAGATAATGAAAGCCGCTTTCCGATGATACCAACATATCTTTTGATTGAAAATTTAAATAGCGGGGGCACAATTCATAGGCAAATTTTTAAACCCACCCTGTAGTAACGAGTGTTTTCGGGATTGTCCTTATATGACGCACCAACGATTTATTGCCCATATTTGAAGAAGATATTGCAGGCCTTATTGTGAGTATTTTTTTAAATACTGCTTATAAAAAGAAGAGAGTTTACAACACGGAGAATTGCTTTCAACCCAAATTCAAAAATTATTGGAAATTACTCTTCACTTTCTCATTCAATCCCTTCAAGTAAACATGTGTTACCAGGCTGCAGAGCTGCATTGTTTGAATCTGCCAACATTCCTAACATGTGTAGTTTATTTCCCTGTCACTTCTATGCAATTGCCCTCGACAGACCTAATGTGTGGAAGAAGGCCATCTTTTTAGTTGTTGAACAGACAAATCAGAGTGGCCGTACTTATTATTTTGGCGCGGCTTTAAAACCCCTGTACATTTCATGAGTGGAAGCGCACCAGAAAATAATATCTATACTAATAATATTTGGCATTTTCTGAACCCATGTATATGCTATCGAGACAAAAAAACTTCTAAAAACATTCTACTGATATTCAGAAAAATTACTATTTTCCACAGATTTTCGACTCATAATTCTTCTTTAATATCCGTGATTTGATGCATTTGAAATCGTAAAACAATATCATTACGTTGACATGCCCTAAGGCCTATTACAAAACGTGACTTCGTGTGCTTAAATCTCGAGCTTTGTGATAGCAACAAACTTAATGGGTTTTCTGTAATATCTGTAAGGTTTTTAAAAAGCTCTAAGCATATTCTAAGTCACTGAGTCGTTTTGACGCTTTTCCCATCGCATGCGTAGGACACTAAGTGACTGATTGATTAGGGACTTAGCTCTGTAGAATTCTGAAAAGCAGTTCATGGATCACGCAAAGGGATGACTCCGAGAATGTCAATCATATAAATATTTATGGTTATATGTATTCCGAAACCGACAATACGCGAATTAAGTAATTTGGAAGTATAACTGAACGAACTAAAACCAGACCTACTTTGCGATCTATTCTAAAGGAATCTTCACATTCCTTCGACAAACCGAGTGGAAACCACAAAAGGAAATGTGCGAGTTTCATAAGTCTGCAGTGCTTTGGTGAATACATGAAGATAAAGTGTGGGTAGTATTTCTTTTCAATGCGCAAATGCCTAAGCGAGTACCGCAAATGGTGTTTTATTTTTCTCATCAAATCACCACGTTTTTGTTACTAATTACTAATTTAGGAGTATTTGTGTGCGCTTACTATTAATGATATGTCATCCTCTCGGCATTTTAATTAAGTGACAAGTTACTTTTAGTTTCAATGACGAAAAAATGCAAAATGACAAACACCAATTTTTCACATTATGAACACGGTATTGGTTAACACTACGTGCATAACTTCTGGCATATGTCCATTTCCGTTTATTAATTACGCATTTACCCCGAATGGCATATTAATTAAGCGCCTCTAACACTTAGCACATTTCAGTAAAAAAAATAAAAGTGTTTCCAAATTGTGTAACTGGTGGTCCAAACGGTTATCCATTTTTAATTGTGGTGTGCCGTGTGTGTGTTATTAATTTTGGTTCTCTTCTGTTTTTTTTTTTGACGAGTGTTTAAGTTAAAATAGATCTAAAATTTTAAGCTGCCGGTGTCATGTGTTTTTACGAAAAAAAATCGTCCATGAAGCCATTCCTGTATACTATTCTTCAACCTAACATATCCAACAATGGCTTCTCCCCAGAAATAGCACTGAGATGTCACTGGGAAGTGTTTCCGAGTCCCTATTTCTCTCCTCTAAGTAGCAGACTATACATCGGGGTCCTGGCTAATCCACAATATCGCACCGTGAGAACAGTGAAATTTCGATACTGCTGTCAAATAAGACAACGTCTTACAATGACAGTCCTTAAAAAGTGCACCAACTCACGCGATTTAATATATTAATAGATAACGTACCACCAATGTATTAAAACACGGGGTCGCACTGGTCTACTAACATCTAGAGGTAACGCAATATGGCAACTCGGAGTCTTATATGAGATTCCATCACATCACAACATTTAGGCAAGTGCCAAAGGTGGTTGCACCTAGGTCATTATTTCAGGTAACAAAATTGTATCATCGGTTTGTACCCAGAGGGTGGTTTGAACCAATCCCATAATGCATTGCAATGTGTATATACTGTTCTGTACTAAGCACATGTCAGTAAAATGTGTTCCAAAAGTTTAAGAACGGCAAAACATTTCATGATCATGCAACGAATTCCCTAAGTACTAATGGTTTGTTGGCTTAAATGAGCGTAAAACTCAGAGGTTTGTATGTGTTAAGGATGGGCTTTTTGTGGGATCACGTGACCCCATTGAGGTCAAATTTCCCAAAACTGGTGCATTGTGGGATTGACGCAATACACCCTCTGGTTTGTACCCAACCGTTCAAGAGAACTGGCTGTGGCAATATTGTTTTGTGTAGTCACTCTGTCGCTCTTTCAATACCCTGTCATAAATGAGAGCTAATCCAGACAGCATTGGAATATAATGTAAATCTGCTTGAGCTCAAGTTTTAAAAGCACATGTGTGTTTGACGTGAGGTAGCGCCGGTGTGAAAGGAGATATGGTCCGGCAGGAACCACAGTCCGGGATCCATAGACGACAACGGAATAAAGCTTGAAACTGATGTTGCGTGAAGAGTCAACTGAATCGATAGCCCTATTGTTCACCATTGTTCCCGGACTGTGAGACCGGCGGACCATATCTCCTGCCACACCTGGCATCGCATTTTTCCTTTCCGGAATTTTGATGTTAACTATTTCATGATACGTTGTTGTTTGTGTGACTTATGTTTAGATAGATCAAATCCCTTCTGTTATATATGCAATTGGTTTGCCCAATTTGCAATGCATTACGAATGCATGATTTTGAAATGATTTCTGAAATGATCTGCAGTTATTTAGCAGCCATCGTTAAAGAGACATGAGGAGATTTCCAGAAAGAAGCGCCCCCAATTTTTCTTGAACCCGGGTTTTTTCCATATTTGGAATGCTTTCCAATGTATTAGATCACACCTGAAGTGAATAAGCCAAATACGCCGTCTTTATGTAATAAGATGATGATTTAGACTTTCTGTCGTGCACGACAGAAAGTCAAAGCACGGTGTTCTATGGGGACAATTACGATAGTCAGGCAAGTTCAAAACAAGGTTTGCTGTTTTCTTTTGTACTTGTTTGTCCAATAAAACTTTGGAACGTTCTTGGTAGGTGAATTACAATCGATCCAGTGCAATTTGAGAGAAATTCGTATTATAAAAAAATCTCCTCCTGTCACTTTAAAAAGCCACTGTCTTAGTGTTATAACCTATGCGGAATCAACTGGTGTTAAAAGACTTAACTCTGAATGGCCTGTAGAATCATAAGAAAAACCCAAACAGGTGCAATTACTAGCAATGTATAAAAGTAGGACCAAGGCTAAATGTGTTTGTAAACATGTGAACTGGTATAGCGACTGCTCCCTGGAGGCGATCACCCCTTATTCATTATTCATGATACACCTGGCGTCAGTGACATGCCTTTGGATCATTTCCTCTGATGTATATGGTTGTATTCCATTGATTGTACCGTTTTCTGTAAAGATGTAAACCATGTCAATCAGACAGGTGCAGGGTTGATTAACACATCGGCTACATCCAGCAGTTAGGTAAACCACCTGCGTTGAAATAAGGATGCTAACTCAAAAACGAGAGTACGAAATGAAATGTCGACAAATGTCAATCTCTTAAACTTGACCTCAGCAAGTGAAGTAGCAAACAGAACCAACTCCAAACACTGGATTTTCAATCAGGTGTAGAAGTAGTAACTATAGTCCGCCGTACTCATAGTCCGGCTACAACGGTAAAGAATAGGGCACTCGATTCAGTTGACTCTTCACGCAACATTAGTTTCACAATTTATTCCGTTATCATCTATGGAGCCCGGACTGTGGCTCCCGGCGGACTATAATTACGTTCACACCGGTTTTTCTCAGAAAAAGTAATATTACTACTTCAAGCACGTCACAGCAACTTGACAATAACACAACGGTGTCAAGATGTTTACGCAACCCTGTATAGACAGATGCAAATTGAAACGCCGACACCCTATTGCCTGTTTCAAGGCCTATCAAACCGGTGTAGAAGTAATTATAGTCCGGCGTACTCATAGTCCGGCTACAACGGTAAAGAATAGAGCACTCGATTCAGTTGACTCTTCACGCAACATTAGTTTCACGCATTATTCCGTTATCGTCTATGGAGCCCGGACTGTGGCTCCCGCCGGACTAATCTGTTTTCACACCGGTCACAGATTATTCCACTCGCTTACTCTAGATCAATATAGGACGATCAGCTACTTTAAAGTGCGCAAGTTGTAGAAATCGCAAAACTAAAATGAGTCTGTGGCTGAGAGATTCGGGTCCTTGCGCATTACTGACCCATGATACTTGACGGACACGGTTCCAAGTCACCGCTGCATGCTCACATAATCATTGCACTTCAAATCTAACAAACTACTTAGCCTACGATAAACACCCAAAGTAAACACATAACGTCAATGTTGTAATTGTAAATGCACACAACAAAAGCCAATACGTCGCGCCCTGCATGGTACACTGCACAATAAAGGGCTATCGATCCAGCTTATATAATATTTTTTTGTGTAGAACATTGTTGTAGAAATTGAATATTATAGTAGGGTTGATTCATAAAAATCATGGTGGGTAAACAGATGTATTATTATTGTGGGTGCGCATGCATGCATACGTAACATTGAATTGAATAGCTTGCGCATCAAGAATCCCTGCTGTCAGCTTCCTGTCCTCCGTAGCTATGGTAACCAACAATTGCACCAATTCTTTGTGATTAAATTGCTTGGCTGACTGCGCTGCTCCACACAGAACTTAACTTTGCTCAATGCATTCTAGCAGACGTGATAATGATAAAAGTTGAGCTAGGATTTCTAGACGTTTGTAACTTTATTGCTTCAATTCATCAAAGAAATATAATGTAATTTATCATAGAAGTGTTCCTTTTTATTGCCAAATTTTCATGTATTAAAAAGTTGTTAGTATCTGTATAAAATGTTGATGTAACGCGTTATCGCTGGTAATCGATAATTATCATGCACGCATCTGTGCAATAAGAATAAAGAAGCCCCAGAAACCTGGGGATTTGAGTAGGCTCATATTATTATTAGCATAACTGATGAATTAATTGGTTTTGTGCGTATTTACCATAATGCATTGCGCAGGTAAGTAAGCTTGTGTAAGTACGCGTGCTTGTCATTATTTTTCTTTTTGACTGAAAGGCACTTTACCTTTCAGAAAAATCGAGTAAATCGACAGAAAATAGGACTATTATTTTGTTCTTAATAGAATGACTTATTGAAGAACTTTTCAGGTCTTTACATGAACGAAAATTAGTTGCAGTTCACTAACTCATTTCGAAATCCTCCAATGTGACATTAAAATGAGTCGTATGCAACATCAACAATTCATCTCAGCGTGGACATGCATTGTCGAAATCAAAAAATTATGACTACAAGTATTTGTTAAAGGTGAGGACGGAGTCGATGCGAGGAAGGATATTGATTTGAAGCCAAGGGTGTTCGTAATTTGATCAATTTGCCAGGACTGGTAGCACCCTCAGTTGTTCATTCCTACACACCACACGACATTATGTTTTATAATCCACAGTGGCTTAATTTGGTCCCTTGAAACGTGGCTTTCGCAGAACCCACATTTTGCACGGAAATATTCTGGCACTGTATTGTTTTGGAGCAAAAATACTGCGTCCCGTTTCCCATCATCAAAAACGCATACAGCACTTGCCTAATCATTACAAGATGGTGAAGGAGGAGAATTGATTTCTTCTCTGAGGGTCTGAAATTGATTTTGTTATTTCTACCACGTGCCAAATGGCTCATTTGAAATGACATAGGATTTTAAGTCAAGGTCTTCATCAGGCCCGTAGCCAGGATTATGCGGGGGGGGGTGCGGATTTGCCAGAAGCGGACCTTTTGCGTACCAAAAAAAAAAAAATTTTCGGCTCGCATGCGCTCGCCGGTTGACCCAAAATTTTTCACCCGTCGTCTCAAAATTCTGAAGAGGAGAGGAGAGAAGAGGGGGGGGGGGGGGAGGGGGGGGGGGGTTGAGGCAGAAGCCTAAATACCGTAGCAGCTTAGCAAACACATATAGTTCCCCAACGTGCATCGTAATATGGCTATGCGAATGTGTTAAACAGCTCGCTTAGTCATTACTATACAATGCACAACCCTTAAGACAACTTTTAATTGAATACCCGGACACTGTAAACAAGGCAAAGCGGACCTTCAACATCATATCATAAAGGCGGACCTTTGTCATTTTTTTTGTGGGGGGGGTCGCACCACCCGCACCCCCCCCCCCCCCCCTGGCTACGCCTGGTCGTCATTTTATATCTCAAGTTTGGCGTTCAATACAAACTGGCCGGTTGTACGGCAGACTGTAAAATGATTTGGGAGAACGAGGTAATGTAATGCAATCTTGAATAAAACTGATTTATTCATGGTCCGTGGCATCTGCAAAACTCAGATAAAGTTCAATTTCGGGTGTGGCATACAAGTACTGTTATGGATGTATAATGCCACACACACATTAAAAAAAAACGCTAGTTAGCCCTGATCTGCATAGCGTTTATATACTCCAATAACTAACTTGAAAAGTTGCAAATCCGTGCGTTTAGGATTTATAGTTATTCATAGTTCAACACTATCTAAATGAACGTTCGGAGCGATTTGTTGGATACGTGTCATCAGCATAGTAGCTAATTGTGTATGGTAGCATATGATTAATTACAACAGTAAACGTAACCGCCATGACTAAGTATGTCAAAGAAAAATGCCTCTGTAAATAATTAAGAGTTTATCATTGGGATTTGTATCAAGAACTTCGATGTATAATTAATTGACTGAATCGTCTGATATTTCTAAAAGTTATATATACATCTGCATTTGCAAGTGATGTTCGGGACAGTAGAAATGATTTAAAACAGGCAAGTAACAACCAAGCAGAACAGACGAAAGCAAGGTGAGGTAAAAAAAACAACAAAAACTAACCTGATTGTGTCCGCCATTTTGAATTTTTAAAATAACATAATCTAACAAATGTATTTCATTGGAAAGCATGTTACAGTATCATCAATTTGCTGCAAAGATAATTCCAATCGGTTCAGTATAGGCTGAGCTACAGTCTTTTGAATCAAGTAGTCAGCTTTTCCTCCTATCCACGGATTCCCATTTGAATGCATAGCGGCCAACTAAGCAAATGACTTCCCAAAATGATGACAAGGGTATGTCTATTTATGTCAAATAAAGTGGTGTCTTAAAAGCCATTGATAATGATAAGTTTTATTTGAAATACATTTTCAAGATGTGGCATATTTTGATCTTCATAGACAATACTTTAAACCACAAAAGGTTGTCACCGATCTCCAGAAACTGATACATGTATCAACTTAATTTATTTTTGAAATGATTTTTATGAAGATGAAACGTAGAAACGTTAAGAGGGCATCGTTGGTAAATTGTGACTGAATTTTGTGGGGTTAAATAGCGTCACATTTTTTCTACAGTCAATAAATAGCCCGATTTTCGTAGTGAAAATGATTTGCTTCGACTAAAAAAAACGACTACTTTATTAAAATGACTGTAGTTCGGTCTATACCTTACCGATGTGAATGATCTTTGCAGCAAAATAAGATAATGAACTAAGTTTCAGATGGTACCACATATGATATATATATATATATATATATATATAGATAATATATGAGTAATATATATATATATATATATATATGTGTGTGTGTGTGTGTTATTTAAATATTTCAAAATGACGGACACAATCAGGGTCAAGTTTTTTGACTCACCTTGTATACCGTATTAAAAAAACACGGATGATATGCAACTGCAGACGATTGAAAGAGAATAACATTGGTATGGGATAAAATGAGGAGAAAAAAAAACAAAACGATTTTTCAGATTGCCTGCATTTTGACGTGTTTCATTCCATATTTGTTAACAAAATATATAATATAACTATTGAACGTGAACAACCTGATGGTACGTTCACGTATACCTGCTGACTCTTGCTCGAATTGCGCAGTAACGTGCTCTATTAGAGTTTAACACAACCCTTCTGGTCGATTTATATTGAGTTTGGTTGAAAGCTTTTTGCTTAGAAATAACATTTCATATTATGTAGTAAGTCGCCATTGCGGAACATCAATAAAAATCAAAAAGAGAAGATATTAAAATCTTGCTGAAGGTTGAATAAAAACACTTCCCAAATTAAACAAGATTGATGAAAACACGGGCTGCTGAAATGATTGCTCAAGTTTTATGAAAAGTGACACAAATTATCTTCCGTTGAACGCAATATGATATAGACAGAGAGGAATACATGAAGCTACAGTACGTTTTCACAATAATTCTCAATTGATTTTAATGATACAGAAAAACAGCGTAAAATTATATGTAATTTCATATTTCATACAATTCTAACAAAAACAATAAGCACGTATTTAGACCTTTGTAATAAGCGGCCGTGTTGTAGGGCAAGGTTTTCGCATTCCAGTACAACAATACATTCACCTGTCAAATCACTTGTGGTATAAGGTGGACTTCATATTTTGGTATTGTAACTGCAGGCAGTCAGGGTTTAACCTCAGTGTGACGTAATACTGCAATGGTCTTATGCACTAGCATGAGTGGTCATAAGGTTAACTGCATTGGCAGTGCAGAGAACCGCAGAAAAGGTGGAATATACCGCATTTGTGTAAAACAAACAAAATCTCAGAACTGTATAATTCTTGTTCATGAAAATTGTTCAATGTTTATTTCCACGTCGAGAAACAGGTCGCTGTTTGGATACACATTTTTAGATATCAGTTGCCTGACATGGAATAGAATACCAAAAGGCCAAAAAGGCGAGACTTGGTAATCCTCTAAAAAAACAAACAAAACAAAACAAAACACATTTCAAGACAGCTGATTGCTTACGATTTACAGACAAACGGGGCCTAAGTGTTCCTTGTATTGCGGTTTATTCCATCAAAGATATGAATATTAATTTATGCATATTAAGGAAAAACCACTAGAATAGCAAAGGGTGTGAATATTAATTAATTTAAATAATAAAAGAACTCATAACCTAATGAATTATTAAACTTTCGCCCTAACGTTCCTATTAGCCTTATTATTATTATTATTATTATTATTATTATTATTATTATTATTATTCAAGTTATGCTTATTATTTTTGTGGGCCGCCAGCTATAGCTGGCAGGACCACTTAGCAATCCGTTGTGCGTGTGTATGTGTGTATGTGTGGATGTGTGGATGTGTGTGTCACAAATTGTTAATTTTTTTTTTAAATTGACCTCAATTGAAAAGTTTAACTTCAATTGGAACCAAACTTCTGTCATAGGTGCACAATGGGATCCCTCATATGTTGATGAGGTCAAAGGTCATGTTGAAAGGTCAAAGGTCATGTGAGGTCAAGTTGAAAAATGGGCTTAAAATGTAAAATTGATCTAAATTGAAAACTTGAAGTTCAATTGGAACCAAACTTTTGTCATAGGTGCACCATGCGATCCCTCATATGTTGATGAGATCAAAGGTCACGTGCCAGGGTCAAAGGTCATGGGGCGGCCCACAGCTTATATTCTTTGAATATAGCGAGCGCGAAAGCCGAGAACCGCGAAATTCTAGTTATTTCTATTGTAATTACGTACCACTATTATTAGTCGTCAACATTGATTGAATTGATGTTGTGTATTACCTCTTTTGCCAAATGCGCATGTAGACATAAAGTGATACTTGGCAATAATATTTATATACAGCGGCACAAACATTTTTAACTATGTTATTCTCTCAACGTACAAAAAACAACGTACGCTATAATGGACTTTAACGTGTACACAGCAAATTCATTAATCTTACACCAGTCATACTACTAAATACCAAAAGTTTTAATTAGCTTATTGCTTACTGAACAAAGGTTAAAGTGATTCAACTTTATTTAGTTTTATCTAAAAATAGTCAACGGAACTGATATCTTTACACACATACCTATAACTAGACAAAAATAGATCATAACAAAGACTCGTTACGGTTCACTGAGCAATTTTGTTAAGAAAATCTACACTATATTTCATCTTGCTATTATTGCGAAGCAACAAGGTTCATCGTAGTAGGATTGTATCATTGATTTTTGCGTTGTGTTGTAGCAATGTCATTTTGTCTTTACAGTTGGGACGATTACGTCCCAATTAGGAAATGTAACATGTACAGTTGGGTTGAAATGTGAGCCATGATAACGAGACTATAGCAGGTTATCTGCGTACACATGATATGGCTTCCATCAATACCAGTAGCGGTAAGTGGCACTTGTCTTCTTGTTATATTAACCATAGAAAATTTGAGGTTGAATTACTTAGTCAGGCTCTTTGAACTCTAGTTTAGTACTATAGTAGTGTAACGTTTGGCGCTCAGTATTTCCCCATGTGTGCAGTGCTACCCCCATTGCCATGTGTAGGCTGTGTAGTGTTGTACAAGTGCTCCCGAAATACCAAGTGGCATTCTTAGGCCTAGGTTCTTGTCTTAGTGTGTGCTATTGTGTAATTACGTGATTTTGAATAATCTGGGCCGTGTTGGCATTTGCAGGAGAAACTCATTTTGAGTTAATTTTAAAGAAAAAATACATCCTTCTGAATGTTTTCCCACATATCCCACTGTCTTACTAGGTCTTGCTGTATATGCACGTGGGGTAAATGACAAGACGATGATCGCATTGCTTAGGAAGACTTTCAGGATTGGGGGGCCCACCGCAAACACTCAGTGGGAGGGTGGGGAGGCAATGGGCGGCGCCAGCGAAAGGGGACAAATTCCTCCCCATTTTTTTTCTTGTCACCCCCCCCCTCCAGTTTGCGCCCCCCTCTCCCCTCCCACCCGGCCAAAAGAAAAATACAATTTAAAACCAAAAAGCACGATTTTGGGCAAAAAAAGGCAACCAATTTGGGCAATACCCATTTTGGCCCAAAATTTGTTAACAATCTCAATTTTGGAATTTTTGCTCTGTGTTTGCCCCCCCACGCACCGAATTTCACTTTTGCCCAAACAAAAAATTCAGCTTTCCGCACCCCCCCCCCGCCCCAACACTCAAAGAGCCCCCCGCTTCCTAAACTAACCCTAGATCGGACGGTTACTGCGTTGTAGACCTCATTGCAGATACTCTGGCATACATATATTCTTAGTTGTTAATTTGCCTCATCTTTATTATAACCCCACCATGCTGGTAGTGTGCCACAAATCATCATCTATGTCACTTAATATTAAATGCACTATCAGCTGATTTGATAATCCTAATCGCAAAAATCATCAAAAATCTGATTTGGTATATCTGTAGTAAGTATAGATACATTTTGCTAGGCTTTGAGGGCGGACCGCATTAAACATGTGCGACGATGTGTAAAATCAAAACAACAAACAACTAAAACCCGAAGATTACCCAAAATTCATAATAAACAATGAACACGATAACCAGTAATACCAAGTACCATGCTATTCCATTCCGTGCAATATAATCAAATCTAGTGTTTTACGGACTTTAGATGATGCTACTAACAAGTCAATTAAGTTATGTTGTCCATGGGTTGGAAAGCCGATCTTTTCGAAGGCGTTATTATTTCAACATTCCTCCGGTATATTCATATAACGAAGGACGTTGTAGGCTTTTCACATCCGATAGGATCTTACGTGTGGTGTGCTTTTGGTGTCATTAGGTGTTTCCGCGGTTTTAGTTGATTGCATATAAATTAAAGGCGTTGCTACCATGGTATTAACTTGATTAATGCAGGTGCGCTTACAGTTCTTGCGTTAACTCTTCCACTTGTTCCAATGGCATTTGATCCATTTTAGACTTGGGGTCCCTTTAACCCATTTCATAGAACCACATTTTTTTCCCATTTAATCATCACGGGCGTTCCCATTTTGGACAAATCGACAGAACTAAAGTGAAATGTTAACACAGCTGTTGGTGTACATAGACGGTTCAACTATTTTTTATAAGTATCAACAGACAAAAAATTAAGCCGAAGTCATGTAATTAAAAATGTATGAAAGATATTTGTATAATATTTCTGTATAAACATTCAAAACATAAGAAAACATGTCCCTTGGTTAAAAATGCAGCAAATCTAGGGAACTGGCGGAATCTGGCTGAAAAATCCAATAGGCGGCCATGAAGTGTGATGTATATAGGAAGCTACAAACGTGGTCAGAAAAAAGTTAACTCAGTTGAAGCAATGCAATTTATGTCGTATATGAAAGATAATTGTATAACAATTACTCGTAGAGCTAAAATATTAAATATAAAATTGTCCATTGGTTTAAAAAAAAAACAGTAAATCGAGGAATATTGTAGCATTTCAGTTATGGCGGCTATGAAACAATGTGTTGAAATTGCCAAATGGGAATTGGACCAAATGGAAATTGGACCAAATGGAAATTGGACCAAATGGGAATTGGACCAAATGGGAATTGGACCAAATGGAAATTTGAGCAAATGGGAATTGGACCAAATGGGAATTGGACCAAATAGGAATTGGACCAAATAGGAATTGGACCAAATGGGAATTGGACCAAATGGGAATTGGACCAGATGGGAATTGGACCAGATGGGAATTGGACCAAATGGAAATTGGACCAAATGGGAATTGGACCAGATGGGAATTGGACCAAATGGGAATTGGATTAAATTAAGAATTGAACCGTGTGCAAGGATTGGAACAATTGAGAATAAACCATTAGGCATAAAAAGAACAACCCCCTGAAAAAGGAAATACTATTATTTATTAGGTTATTTTGGGGTGATACGGATTCATCTAGTCGAGGAGGTCATATACATAATCCGAGACTAGATGTAATCTGTATCACGTCAACACTCACCTAAAAACGATTTTATTATCATACCCAAGCAGAACAAAATAAGCACAAACAATGGCCTAAATAAAATTAGTAAGGATGATTCACAAACAAAAAAATTTTTCTATTTTTTTTTAGGTAGGGGGGGAGGTCGGATTTATTTTTGGCATCCCTCGGGAATTAGCACGCTATATAAATGGCCAGTAAATAAACATGATATAGATTCTATGTTTTAAAAGCTCATGATACGGTCTTTTTCTGTCATAACTGGGCGAAAACCGTTTACTGCAAAAGGCCGAACCCATACAACAATCTATACTTTACTTCACAGAAAACAACTGCGATCAACTATGACAAATCGGTCTTGGAAAGGAATTGAGCAAAATGTGGCGCGATATGATCCACCCCCTGTCAATACGTCGGGTCTCTTGGGTTGCAGCATGAGCGCCGTAGTCTCGTAGAACGTTTGTATACGTTCGTGGTCGAACCTCGTGGAGTCAAAAAGGCGTGGTAGGACCCATAATACATGAGAATGAGACTAAATTTAAATAAATAAACGTCTCAACCAGTCTAGGGATTTTTGAAATGTCGTGTAAATTGAATTTCCAAATGCAGTTTCTCTCCAAATTGTCTTCTACGAACTAAAAGTTCGCAGAACAAAATTGTTTTAAATGATTCTTCTTGCCGTATGGTAAAAATTGAATGAATTCATCAAGCGGTTTAGGATGAATCAATGCAGGCATATTAATGCCGATTTAGGGATTTTTCCATAGAGCTCGCAACAGGACCTGGCAAACCTCTTAAATCCCAACGCTATATAGAACATCGGGCGTCCTCTCCCCCCAAAAAAAACCAAGAGCCCAAAACAAAAGCCCCCCGGTAAAACCACGTAGGGAATTGTTTTAATTATGCAAGGGTGACGAATTTTCAGCGACAGGAATCTTTGAAAATAAAAATCCCTAAAAAATCATCTTTTTCTGATTCACAAAAACAAAAATTTTTGATCTATTTTAAAGTCTTTAGTAGATGTGAGAACGATATACTGCAATCTTGTTCCAAATCGGCTCAACTGCTAACAATATTCCCTTACAAAAAAATCGCCAAATTCGAGCAGTGCTTTACTTCAAAAATTAACGCCGAATTTTGGATTTTTGTTGTCACGCATGCGCAGTTCCCAACTGACATGATACGGACGTTGGACTGACGCTCCGAGGGGAGATACGGATATATCTAGTCGGTAAATTCCGGCGATTATCCAATGAAAATCGAGATCCTACTTGATGGTAATTATAAACAACAATCCAACAATCGTCGACATCAGTTAAATCGCAAATGTCGTTGAACTGTAAGATCATCTAAAGAAGCCAAGGGAGTGTGAAATTTTTGCTCAATATTCCCACAGCGCATCTGTAGTGAGGAAACAATGTCAAACTCCGTGACTAAGCACTAGAAATCAGCTGTATCCCGTCTTTAAACTGTAATTCGTTGATAAAAAAGACAACCTGAATAAGTCAGTAAATTCAAGTATTAAAAGGAAATGGTGCTTGTTTGCTTAGGAAAGGGAACTTGTGCGAACAAGCACAAAGTTGCTTAACGCCTCGACGCCTATAATGTTTTAGCAAGCATCGTCTTTTAAGATGATAGTACATCTTCCCCTGATTTCAATATTAACATTTGTTTTCTTCTCGGTCTCCGTCTCCGTTTTCTTCCTTTCCACTCTTCTCTTCCCCTCACTCTAATTCTAATTACTCTACAGTATTTTGTCCCCCCGTGCCCGGTCCTTTTTCACTCGTCTTCCTCGTTTTTCTTTCGATTCTATTTCCATTTCCTTATCTTTCCGTTTCTCATTCGACCATTGGCTCCCATCTCGCACCACACCTCGCCTTTCCTTTCTTTCTCCTTCTCTATCGTTCTTTTCTATCCCCTCGTACACAGAACATAGCCTTTGCATAGACTTACTCCTTGATTTATAATCCTTATTTTTTGTTTGTACACATCGGTGACATCACGGTTACATAACATCGCGCCTGAAAATTAGAAAATATACAAAGCGTTAAAAAAACCCTTTTACCAAAGCACGCGTCACTACTTAACTTCCATTAAAATGTCATGCCACATGTTGCTCACGCCTTACACACATCATGCGTGCTCATACTTATAAATATATGTTAGATGCGTGTCAAGTTGTTTTATGGTTCACACACCTCCTTAGGCGCTTTTCAGATTTCTTTTGAAATAGGGAAGATTTTTTAAAAATTAATGTGTTCATCTCTTTATATATTTAACACAATTCGCTGCTTAAATTAGCCTACTTTTACAAAATGGGGTCGTTTTGAGGAGTTGTTGTAACGCATTTATGAAGATTCATTCTTTGCATGTATGAAGAGAAGGAATTGTTAATTCAAATTCAAACAAAAAGAATTTAAAAGTTTTTGTGTTGTGATCACGTCCATTTCAATGTTTCAGCGTATTCAATCAACTGGTGGCTGTCTTTTTGTGTTTTACGCTCTCAAGTGTATTGGTTTTATGTATTTATTGGTGATTTGCTTTTTATTGTACAATTTGAGATGAAATTGAGAGCAACCTTCGTTTTCCTCCCTTTGGGTTTGCGGTTGGAATCAACCATACTACATAGAACAGAACCTCATTTGATTAAAATCGACGAACTACTATTAATATGAGATAGTCTTTTTTTTCTTGTATTGTTCATTATTTTCATAATTAAATATTTTATTATTATTACTATTAATTATTCTTAAACACGGAAGACAAAATTACGTTAATGATCAAATGTCCATTCTGCGGTCACATTTACAAGCCATTGGCATTGTGGCTCCATAAGATAGATCAAATAGTTGAACCCATCTTCCGTGACGCGGGTTCATTTGACCTTTCTGGAGGAAGAAGTGTTTTAGACAAACTGCAACATATCAATATTTGTTTTTAAAAAATCGTTCAATGTACTTTGTAATGCTTGTATTGACTCGATCATTAGTGTTGACTACATGAATAACGGAGATCCTCCCTAGGGAGTCTATGACATTTTTCGCTCCCGTTACATCATTAGAAACGTCGTTATCAGAAGCCAATGTTTTTATTTAGGGTGGGGGTCTTGCTAATTGTACGGATCATCCAATTGACACATGTCCGGTATTTCTCCTTAGTAATATTAAACAAAAGTCCATGTTATATTTGCTTTCTTGGTAAATCATATTGTTGTTTTTGAAACGAGTATTTAATGTCTCGTTTAATTCAGATTTATCCTAGCTTAAACAAACTTCCCGGGGTTATATGTGCGTTCTGCTTACGTCTATGTTGACCCATCTAGCTTATGTTCCATGTAATTCAGTCTTCAAACATATATGTTTGCCCAGCGTTGATTCAATAACAATATTTGATATATATTTTAACAACTTTTTTAGTGGAACTCACTAAACACGCCAAATACCTGTTGTTTTTTATTAACATAAAGTGGTTAGTTTTAAGTTAACATTATGTTGATACATTAGGGTTATATCTTGCCATTTTATCCCTTTGCTCAGAACTTCTGATTGAATAAATTAAGTATGTTTATATAACTTAGCGAATTTCATAAAAAGTACCAATTTGTCAAAGCCAACGTGACATCGAATTCGTTCTGTCGGCTGTGTCCTCATAACACCGACGAGCACACAACTGACAGTAATGTTTCATAAGCTCCGTTTAACTCAGAACATGAAAATTGCAAAAAGCTTTAAAGGAATGGTGACTACATGCATTGACATCTTGTACACTTGTTAAAAAATAAGGTTTTTTTTTAACGGTAGAATACCGAATCCCATCTGCCAGTATTTTATCGTTTAAAATAGGTGCATCGGCAAGAAAGCAACTTTACTGTAAAAGAGATTCTTTGAGCATTTTCATGACAAAATTGTGTGTTCTTCATCCAAATCCATCGAGAAAATATCAAAACTTCTCTCATCATAACGGCAAATTCATCTTGGGTTATTTTTTATTTAACGGGTAGAATACCGTCAGCAAGATTCCAGTATTTTCCGCGTTAAACACACAATTTTTTGAACAGTGTAGGTAACCATGTTTTAAAGAGACGAAATGCAAATTGAATGTTTGGATTTTTATACACTTCGGGGTGAAGTACGTACTAAAATCTTGCTTCCGAATTCCCCACCATAGCCATTGAGTGTATGCCGATGTGTTAAAGGCCGATTTAGAATATTTCCTATTCGACAATAGATTTTGTGTTGTGTAGTATTACAATACTCATCTAGAACTGTATAATTCCAAAGTTAGAGATGAATCGGATATCCGTGTGTCATGCAGTAAACATTTTTGCAACTTTATCAGAGTGCCATAGGATACCGGTATAACAAACTATTCCGGATCCGAAATTGTCTAACCAGTTTTGATTTTCTGTATGAAAGACTTGGAAGTTAGCTTAGTTTTCTACAAAATGATGGACAAAAGCATTGTGTAAGCCAAAAAACCACACACACACAATTTATTTAAACAAGGTGTCTCTCCTCATCGGAATCCTCTGATAGGCCTTGAAGTAAAATTAACATTGCAAATTGAATCCTTTATACCTGACATACTTTTTGTTACAAGTTCAAAGACCATCATCATCATCTGTCTTCTCCGAAGATTATCACGCCCCTTTCTTTATTCTGTCTGATGAGCAGCCAAAGGTTAAACAATCCTAACTCACTTGCACATGGTAGTCGGTAGTTGATGGCAAAAATGTGTACTTTTGGCGTTGTATCTTTTCACCTTAGTACTACTTTAAAGGTGCCGTTGTTTCCAATCGTCCTGTTGGAACCCCCGGTCATCTTGATATCCGATAAAAGGCCGTAGATTTTCTATACTTGTCGTCCAGTAATGTCAGCCCTGTTCAAAATCCATTTCTGTCTTTCCCAAGACAACAAAACCCTGCCTTTTTTAACCCTCGTCTACCGTAAGGGGGGGTGGGGGGGTGGGGCTTACCAAGCCACCCATCCCCCTTCAGTTTTTTTCTCCACCCCCTTTCGTTTTCCCCGGCTTGCTAACCCTCTGTTGTTTTTTTTTTTTGCCCACCTTATTAAATGTATTGTCACTTGACTTTTTTCCACTCCTTTTAAATCATAAAAAACAAACATCATCGAGGTCTAGGTAAGGTACAGGGCTATCCCCCAAGTTCATTGGGGGCATAGGGGCCTCAGGTTAACGAGGATTAATGGTTAACCGTCTTAATAGCTAGTATGAATAGGGCATGACAATACTAGTATAGCATTATCGCTTAGACAATAAAACACAGTGTGTTTCCTATAACACGGATATTTGTTGCAGTGTATATGCAAATGTAAAGAACACGATCGACAGAAATCGGGACAAGACCTATAATACTCCAATAGAGGAAATGCAACAATAGCACGTTTTAAGGTAAACCGCATGCACTAAGGGAAGCGCTATAACCTCAAAAAACATCAAAATGCACATAACGACATAGATATCCGGTATCGCAGTCAATTAAGGAAGGTCACGCCAACATGCGTTATTTTTCTTGTACACCGAGAAGACAATACAATCGCTGTGACCCCAAATAGCTGGTCCTGGTCGAAAACGCTCGTAGAACATGTCCTGATTTGAGGTCCCAAATACCTGATTCATTATAAAATCATGTATTATTGTTGCGGAATGTCAACTACATATCTAAGTTGATCTAACTGGACGTGAAAGGGTGTTTGTGGGGGTTAAAACAACGAATTAAAGCGACGCATTTTAAGTTTTGAAAAAGCGTGTACTCTGAAGTTATGGAAATCCCACAACATGTTTAAAGCATCCACAAATCATTAAATGAATTGTGTGCTTCAAAAAAGTCTGTGTACGTGGTACGCTATCTCTACTATGAGAAAGCGAAGACCACTCCCTTTTTAGAGTGGAACTAGTGGGGCACTCTTTAATCTGTGGGGGAAAACGTGAACTAGCCAATTCACTCTTTTATGTGTGATTCTTTGTGAATTTGTTTGTTTTAAGTTTTTTATTTTTTTCTTTTTAGAATTATGGAATTAAAATAGCATAGTGACATTAATGAATATTTGGCGCATCATTGGCCTGATTCAGTGTGAATGCTGATTTGTGTGTTTCGTACATTCCGTCAGGCCTGGCCTAGCCTGGCGCAGACTACCGTATTTACGAGTGATATTACAGCAAATAACATTTCACGCTTCTCCACACTTTGTCTGTAAATGCTATGAATTGTGACCGACACATAAAATATACTCACCCGTAAAGATCTCTATGATTTCTTCACTAATTTCAACTTCGGTCAACCATTTGCTGACGGTCTCGCCTAACTCGTACGCCATGTTGTTCGAAAATAATCACGCGATTTGCGGCGGTTCTGATTGGCTATTAGTTCACTCCGAAAAAGAGCATTTTCTCACTCTTTTAGAGCTAAAAGCTAAACTCTCGATAAGAGTTCAGAGTGGGCTTCACTCCGAAGAAGAGTGGCATTTTGAGCCACTCGGTAACAGAGTGAGCTCGGTTAACCGCGAGTTACGGTGTCAGGCAGCATTTCTCGCTCTTTTAGAGCTAAAAGCCACTCGATTAGAGTTAATTTAAAATGACTCCGAAATTCAGAGTGATCACTCTTTCATTTTAAGAGAGTATTTGTGAAAGCCCATGTAAAATGACCCTGTCCAACAATTTTTAGTGTGAACAATAGTACTTGGGTGACCTGCCGACTAACTGATCGTTGGTGGTGAATCGATGTGTTGTAGTAGCATTTGATATCACTTTTTATACTTTTTGCAATCAACCGTGAAAAAAACATTTAAACTAGTCCAAACAAGCCATAGGTCGAGGGTTTTTGACCGTTTTTTGGACATGGCATCCCGGTCCCAAAAACTTCTGGATGTGTTATAATCATGCGTTATATCCTGAAAGATATGAAAGGAAGTATATACAATTTCAGCAATTGCTAACAGAACGAGGAGAGAATCTGTAAGGGAGAATCCCTTGGTATAATCAGTGTATCCTCATGGCAAAGCCGGTACGATTTCTGTTCATACTTAATAGAGAACAAAATAGGCTAGAATTACTCAAGGCACTTAACATGCTCAATAGGTGTTTGTTTCTACTTCAACATTTATTACAAGTGGATAGGTGTTTTTAGTGTAAAGCATTTTTGCCAAAATTTGATTTCCTTTTTGCAAGTTGTCGTCGTAACCCTAGATTATGTATTCCACATTTAGCGACCTACTTCGCTGTGTTCATTTACATCGATCACACCACATGTTTCCTAATGTGTCGTTGAATGTCCACATAGTTAAATAGGCTATACGCTCGACAGTTTAGGCAATTACACGGACACAGTACTCAATTTTGCTCTCTGGCTTGGAATCACTCAAATATCAGCTAAATATTTAGCCGACGTGTTAGCTACGTGTGTAGGACATATACCTGCTTTGAATTTACTAGTTTGTAATGAGGGACCGTTCGTGATTTACGAGGGAAGGGGCTGGGATATTTCAAGGTTAATACGACAAAGTTACACCCCCCATTGTTAGATGTAAAATTACACGATTCCCTTGCATTACCTAATGAAATTTTACATATAGCCATACAGGCTGTCCCAAAAAAATGTTAACACTCGGAACACAGGCATTTGGTAAATAACTAAAGTACGCATGGGTCTTTGTTTGGTATGCTCTTAAAGCTAACTAAATAAGCTTTTAATTGCGTTTTGTTTTTTCATTTCAATGTGATATGTAGAACAAAAGATATACTTCGTCAAAAAGGAGAGTACAAATTCGGATTGATCCGATTTGCAGTGGTTACATTTGTAAGATTGTGGGAAACATGATTTTGTTACATACCCAATATGGGTTATTGATTGTGTTATTGATTGGTAACCGAACCTATTGAAGATATTGGCAATCCATTTGAACTTCATTATTATCATAAAGTGTGATTATTGTCTTTATGATCAGCAATATTTCGTATTTTTCAAATATTAATCAGTCAGTTCACTATAGCAGAGTTAGCCTATCAAATCGCTCAAGATTACCCAGAATGTTAAACCAAATCAAATTAAACCAAACAACCAGACACTTCTTAATTGGATTCCCAAGAACATTCTATAGGCAGAATAAACAACAAAAACACGAAAGTAAACAAAAAAAGAGAAACTTCTGATAATAAGCCTACATGGACTAAAAAAGCAGGCATAAATGAAAATAAAGACACCAGTGGCACGCCATACAGATCCACGAACCAGAAAAGCAAGAACTCGAGCCAACACTTCTCTTTCTAGAAGAGTAGTTGTGGTAGATACAACGATGAACGTTTGGTAAAACACAGTGGCAGGAATCTCTAGGTCTTTCTTACATGTAAATAGAAAAACACTGCAAAATATATTTGTTTTCTTTTTAAGAGGGAAAGAAGATGTGCTATGAAGCCATGTGTATTCATGTTGCATCATGCATTTCAAGTGTTCTAGGCAAAAATCGGACCAAGTTGATTTGCCATCTCATAATTGATGAAGCATATCTTTTGTTTTACGTATCAAATTGGAATGAAATAAATGGCATATTAAAGCTTATTTTATTGGCTTTAAAGGGATACCAAACACAGACCGATGCGTACTTTTCTTTTTATCAAAATGTTGTCATTCCGAGTGTTAACATTTTTTTTGGGACAGCCTGTATACCCACTGCCCTTTCATTCCTGTTCAGGAATTTTATCTCAGTGGGTAGGTTTATTATATCAATCACATTTGATTAGTGATTCAAAAAAGTTGCTTCCAAAAGAAAACTACAAGGAAATAAGTCAAAAGCGGCTATAGGCTTTTATTGTAAGGTACAATCGGGCCTACATATTAGCCGCAAAATAAATCGGCAAATTATATTGTGCACAAAGTTTTAGTATTATTTCTGGAATTAGCAGTTAACCACATGGAAAGATTTAGGCCTATTGTTATTATGTCGATACAGTATTAGAAGTAACAATGGCAAGAGTTTCATGCGTACCCCCTACAAACTTCTACATGTAACAATGTCTTATTTTTTTTAATGTATTTTTGGCCTTAGGGTTAGGGTATTTGTTAATGTAAGGGCATAAATAACAATATTTTGTTTCTTGTAGAATTTTAAAGAGGTGCATATGAAACTCTTTCCGTTACAATTTTACATAACCACCCTGCTCTTCTAAAAATATTAAACACCCACTGTTTGTAAGATCAAAACTTACACGACCCCTTATATTTTTCTCAACCCCTCCCCCTTACAAATAATGAACGGTCCCTAAGCAATGCAAAATCAGGATTTTACCAATACATTATACCCATTTGAAATAGGTTTCTAACTTTTAGTGGATGTTAATTTCAGTATTTCAGAATTCCATCTCTATGCTCACTGATGTGAATTCTGGACACATACATACGTATTCTGCATGCATTATTTGTGGAAGTTGTAAACTTGTAAAGAAAAACACGATTGCTGAAGTATTATGACAATTTTAATTCGATATCCACCATGCTTGCGCGCTGACAACACATGCAAAGCTCAAATTTATTTACATAGTATTTGCTTTGCTTCCCAAAACACAAGTACCGTGAAAAATTCCGATGATTATTATTTACATTGAATCCACTTGTCACAACTACTCGTAATAATAATTGTTTTTTAAACAGGCTACCATTTAAGAAGAGGTTTCTGTAACCTTATTGTATCCATATGGCACTAATCTAGACGCGCATACCAACTTGGTCTTGCTGTGGGTGTAGTGTTTTCAGGCATCAAGTTCAATTATCAAGGAAACTCGTTTAAATTTATGCTGAAGGGTTTTTGACGGATGTTTTGGAGTTGAATAAAATAACAATATCGTGTCATAATTGACTCAACGCTCATCTATAGTCGCAAACTTTCTTGAAAACACCCACGATGCACGATGTAAAAGAGACACAATCCGTAATGTCTTTGTCAGATTCCTCTTCTTTTTTATTTACTTTTGGCACTTGACGCGAATCTTTCAATCATAGATGACAATTTCGATTTTCGACACCACTACAAAATGCAATTATTGTACTCACAGTGGAATCAAGTTTTCTTTTTATGACACATTATTAACAAAGACAGATCAAACACTCGCAACACACTGGATTGTTTTTCTCTGTTATGTCTTGTTACGTTGGTTCTTGGCTGTTTTTATTATTAATATTTTGCTTTTTCCGAGAAGAGTGGTTTACCTAGTCGAAACGTCGATTGTTTTTCTTCGTCTTTTATATGTTTATTTACTTACTCATTTATTTGTTTATTTTTGTTGTGTCTTCATGGTGCTTCATTTATTTCCTTTTTCACGTTTGTCAGCAGTGCCTAACTTGTCAATAATTTATTCAATTGCTCTACTCTCCGTTGGATTGCCTTAAGAACAACAGAAGATTCAAATTAGGCTTAAGCTATGCCATAATTTTTAAAGTTTCGAGAAAAAATGAAACATTTTGTAAATCTGTCGCTTTCAGGGCTTAAAAGGTTAAAATGTGTATAATCAAGATGGCGGACTGAATGAATAGAATTCGTTCTTTCGGATTATTCAATGATCAAATAGTATTTCCGTTTGAGTGATATGAAATGAGTCTCTCACGTAAAATACCACAGCCACCAAAATTATAATACTTGATGTACACGTTGTATTAGACTCTTTTTCTAAGACACGAACTGTCAACTGTCTTGACAGAAATACTTAATGGGTGTTCAGGCATGCGGTAGTGATAGCACCGTGTATACATGCATGTAACATTTATTTATGCCTGTTGCTTGCAAGACGTGTAATGGTTGTTCAAAGGCAGGACGTTAACCCATTCAACGTGTAACAATTCTATTGCAAATGATTCCTTTTTGTGTAAGTGTATTAATTTGGTTCGAAATGTGTTCTTAACACTTAAGTGACCAAGGGGTTTTCACTCCGTTGGTGCCCAAGGGGGGGGGGGGGTCCATGAGACCCCCCCCTAAGGAAACCACTTTCCCGAGGGAATTTTTGTACGAAATTTATACCACATGTGAAGGGTCATAAGACAACCCCAAATCAGCAATAAAAATGAAATTTGTTACTTGGGCTGCAAATTAGGGGCAAAACATTGTTTTCAAAACACGCGAAAAATGGACAAAAAGACGGAAAATTCAAATGAGCCTTGCGCTTACATCAATTTTTTTTGAAAACTTATTTTATGTTGATATTATTTTTAATGTTACTATTATTTGTTTACTTATATGTATGTGTGAACAGATATCAGCAAAAAAAAAATTGCTTTGGTTCTTTTATTTTTTTAATATTCTCAGTTGACTTCCGTTAGTGCCCAAAGGGGGGGGGGGGTTCCATGGGACCCTAACTAATTAACTCATTAACGGCTTGGCCGATTTTAGTTTTTTTGTTATGAAAAGAAGCACATTTAAAAGTCTGACAATTACAAAAAAATTCGGCGCGAAAAACCCACGCGTAAGCGGCCAGCGCGAAAACAAATTTGGAGGGAAAAAAAAAAAAAAAAAAAATTAAGTGTTAAATTATGAAAAGCCATTGCATCATGCGTTGCGTTGAGGTGTGACTTTTAATAAATGCAATGCCAAACTTGTGAATTTGGTAAAGCCTCGATAAGATGGATATATTGGTTGGTACCTGGGTGGCAGTCTTCAGAAAGCACTAAGGAGTTACAACATTGATTTCTAGTCACGTTGTCAGATAAAACACATCGTGACATTGATCAAAGCTCTTTGAATTCTATTCTCATTTTACGCTGTATCGTATCTCTGAACAGTTATACCAAGCGACCTTATGTAGCCTGAAAGTTACAAGATCTTTAAAGTAGCAAATCTATAGATTTATCTACTGTCATTGCTGTTACGCTAGACAGATGCCCGATGCTTTTAATACCTTGCTCCGCGTAATTCTAGCAGTTTTCTAACAAAATAAAGCAATTGCAAAGCGGGAAACAATTGCGTATAATAAAATACCGAGTCATGTAGCCCTGGCACGACCTAGAAATATCATGACAAGTCAACTATGTATAAATAAAGTTCCCAATCTGACTCTCGCATGTTCATGTTTGTCAGGCAAAACAATAGACTGATGTATGGCGAAGGATGCAATTGACATCTTGCATTTTGATCGTTCACCTGATTACCAAACTGCAAAATGGCGTTTTTTCACTGGTTTGTTATCACCTTCCTGAAATATCTTATGAAGGTGTAAAATCGTATAGACTACATCTTCGGAATATATAACCAACATGTCAAAAATTTCATGATTTGCTCATTAGACAATGCATGCCCACCGATATTGCTGGTATAATGGACATAAGGGCTGTCATATACAAATGATTACTCCTGTTTTCTCGGACGAGTTTTCTCATGACGTGTACGGCAAGCCAGTCTGGACATAATGTATTGCTCCAACGCGTAATGCAAACAACAAGCGCTTTGGGTAACGCATTGCTTTGTCAGTTGTCCCATATAGTTGTGTAATAAACCAAGTAACGGAATAATGTGCAATATTGTGTATTGCAGCTTATTCCGTGTTGTAATTCCGTCGCGTAAGGTTCTCACAACGCATTGTGGGCTAAATTATATAATTCACCACGCGTTACTTATTTATGCAATGCGTTGCCAAAACCTTCATTTCTATTGGTTGTTTTCAGAAAGCGTTCAAGCATTGCGTTATGTCCTGATCGGTGCCATGAAATACCGTGTTTCCCCCTGCTTAGTATACCTCTGTAGATTTTCAACTGCACGCTTCCGATGTCTCATCTTCAAAGTCACGCTTTATTCCATTTAGGTCTATGGCAGCAAGAACACGATGTTACGGGGAATGTTGTCATATTCTTTACAATGGTTTTACATAGACGCGTGCTTTTTTAAGGTCACTAAGATGAGTTCCCTTCACAACATGAGGGAGTTATAAGCAATAAATTCGTCTGAAGTATGTTTCCAGCGCTGCTCTATGTATCTGGGTTATCTGTTAAGACACTTGTAGGTTCACGTACATGATCAATAGCAGAAAATGACTAGTTCTATCTTCACACAACTATTAAAAATGAAATGGAATTATACATAAAACTTTGTGTGCGTGATCTACTTGCGTAAAACATTTCCATACAAGTTGTGAAATGTCCGTTATCTTCAAGAAGTGCGAGGGAAAATGCTCCACGTTGATCCCGTGCTGCGCCACAGTATTTCACGAGTACAAAGAGCAAAATAACGAGTTTGCATTATTATTCCTGACAAAAGTGTTAAAGGTACCAGGGGGGGGGGGCTTTTTTTTTGTGATATTGCAAGACCAGAAGGAATATTTCATTTCACCTTTAAACGATAGAGTAAACTCAGATAGTATTTGAAAAACAAAAAAACACAAAAAAAAAAGTAAAAAAAAATAATAGCCCCCCCCCCCCTTGAAATGGTTTTTTTTACTTTTTTTAAAAAAAAAACGGTAAACCACAATGTAGTCACTATTTGTTATTGGAATTGCGTTTATAGTCCCTGTTAACAAAAAAGGGTGTTAAATATTTTGGGGAAAATAACATATGTCCCCATGGACAATATTAAACAGTAAGTTACCCATTCCTATCTTGTATATTTTGCTTGAAACTGCTTCAGGTATTTGTGTTTGGGAACACTGCACTCCGGCGATAGTGGTTTATACATTCTTTTAGTGGGACACTAGCGTAAGAGTTCATAAGTTAGCTTCCTCCAGAACAGTGCAGAGAGCAATGTTATCACTAATGGATTCTGTACCATCGCATTTGTAGCAGGTGAAATGTATTGTAACTCCGGTCTCTTGGAAGGCGTTCCTGTCTAGCCTCCGGTCCATGACCTGATCATGATGAGTGACAGACCTCGTGAATACTATTGTCTGTTCAATTAACTTAGATGTCCGGTTTTTAATGAATTATTCAAAAATATACGCTTCCGAAAAAAAATCACGAAGAAAAGTTGTTATTTTCATCATGGACCCAACAAGATCAGTGGGTTCCAACTTGAAAAACATATTTCTTCTTGGAGTTTTATTCAATTTACACTGAATTTTATTGGCAAACGACAAACAAACTGGGTCCAGGTGGAATATTGACTTTTGGACTCTGAAACTTTGATGGCAGGCCCAGTCATGAATTAGGGGCGCTTCACAGATAGGGGCGCTTCGTTTATATGAACAATTATTGATTCGTGGAACCTGCTTTGATTTCAGGTGTTTGCGCGTGATTAATGACAGGGTATATAAATGCCATCGTTGAACTACGAACTTTGATAGAGGTCAGGTCTGTTGTATTCATTTGGGGTTTTTTAAATGAACAAAAAGAATCATACAGACTCTCTGTAATTACCGTCCTTCAAGTTAATGCGTGTGACTATATCTTCTCTTTTGTATGCAAAAATTCAGTGCAAAGAACAACGGTTCGGATTGATCATGTTGGAACAAGTTGCATTATTCATTTCATACAAGTGCGGACAAATTGATCGTGAATCATCTCCTCCGACGACAACTTACAACTACAAAGTGGAGTCAATGGAGCCTTCCACAAAACGTAATACTTGGTACAAAACCTTTATTCGCTCATATTCAAAACGAGGGTTATAAATACCCAGATTTCAATAGATTGAAGGTTTAAATTGTGCCATTCCTTTTGTATGTAGAAACGGCTTAGGTCAAAGATATCAACAACTTTCTTTTCGTGATTTATTTCGAACGTGCGTTTTTTTTAAATAATAATAAAAGTTTTTTAATATTTTTAATTTTGTTTCACATAATGATAAGTCTAATCATGCTAATAAGATAGGGCTCTCGAATTAGTCCAATATCACTACCCTTGTCATTTGTGTTTTGTGTAGGTTTCGTGAAATGTTTTGGATGTGTTCTTAAACTCTTCAAGGAGTTTCAAAGATTTCTGAAGATAGAGGTGCATTGGACCTGTCTGCTGTCAAAGCTCTAATAGACAATTGGCCCACATATAATCGTTGTTATACTGTAATGTAATGGTCGTTTATGTTGTTCTACCCTTCTTCTAATATCTGAATCAGTGAACGGTTTTTTTAGAGTTTAAACAAAAAATCCGTTGATTAAACTGCTAATGGTAGTACGTTGACTCCCATATGGAACAACCAATGTTACAATACGCTCTGCGTTGCTCATACTGAACTGACTTAAAGGTGCAGTCCCCATTTTTTTAGAGACCAATGTCAATGTTCTATTAGACAAAATGTTTAAAACTGATTGTTGTTTGCTGGTTGGTGACATCCATGTGTGCATGGATTACCACTCATACTTCTTACTCGCATACGATGCATATTCGACTTTAAAGTGCATTTCGTAATCCACAGCTCATCTCCCGGAGAGTTTTGTAACATTACATGTGTTCCATGTATCGGACGTGCTATTCGGCTTTGGGTATTTTCTGTCCGGAATTATTTGCAGTATGGACATGGGATCTGGTGTAAAACAATTCTTTTCGCTCATAAAACTATAGGGCGGAATCAACTAAAATTTGGGAAATGTTTATAGATAGATACAACAGAAACCTTGTCTATTGATTACTAGTAAAAAATATTACGCAAACAAAATTCTAGAATTTTCAGGAAAATTATTTTCCTATATCTTGATTATTTGGTTCTACATTCAGATTGCATAAAAGTGAAGAATATTTTTTTTTTTTTTTTTTTTTTTAAAGCATTAAATCAAAGTAATTATATGGTCTCGTTACAGACTTAACTCGCAGCGCAGGTAATGGGTAATCATAGTAACCTGGTGGTTGATGAAACGACTGCCTACTATAGAGTAGTTTTCTTTATTCGTCCTTGGGAAATTTGAAGAAATAGAAGATGCTAGAATTAAGAATTGCCTTTACTGTGCTGCAACATGTGGGTTGTAAAGGTGATAATCTTTGTTTCATTCGAATCAGAATATATATAAATTTAAGGTATGACATTGTTAGCCTAATTTGTTTTGTTGTGTCTTGGTATGTTACTTGCCTGTTGCATGCGACTTTAATCGGCGTCTCAACAGTGCGGACGCAGACCACAGTTTTACAATTACAAGCAATCGAGTGAAACTCGAGATGACAGGTGCACTGACCATCCTTCAAAGACGTTCCATTGTACGAATTAACTATTAAAATGATACTGTCAAGTAAGTTGGGTTTCGCGTGTAGCTAATTAGCTACATTACATTTTTAATGAGAAAATCATGTCCTAATCTACTCATCCACCGTGGTCTCCTAAATGTCTTAAAGGGCACACCGAAACATGTGGGGCCTTTATTGTGTTTAATTTTTGCGTGAAACTTATAAAGTCAACACTCGTGCTTTCGGTGCCTTTCTTCTTTTTATATTTCTTCTTCCACCATCTCGGCCTTTCTTTTTTTTTTCTCTCACCTTCCTCTTCTTTATGCATCATGCTTTTAAGGCTTGCTCCTTTTAACTTAATTATTTGATTTTTTTATTTTTGAATGTGAAGATGTTTAGTTTGCAGTTCCGTGGAAAAGACCATTTTGCCAAAACGATAACCTGAAACATAATCGCAGGCCTAGTATTACTAGAGGTTTTATTCCTAGCAGATTCATGTGTTCCGCCTGCACCCTCTCTAAAAGCTAAATTCTAACACTAAAAACCAAAAAACATGGGGGGAATTTTAGAATCTCTACGACATCTACTTAGAGAAGTTTGATGTTAGCCAAAACAATATTTGCCACGGGGTTCCCGTTTGCCCGATCTTGGTCCCAAAGAGTCCGTCATCTAGAATGGTTTATTTGAGTAAAAAGTATCTCAATGATTTGTCTATCATAAAGAATCAGAAAATATATACTTTGGCATATTTGTGGTATTCAGTTGTACAGAATATGGGTGAAAATGGTGAATAACGTCATTGCACTTTGATTCGTCATTTTTAACAGGGGCCTAACTTTCAAAATGCATGGATCTTGACAAATTTGGTATCAAATTGTAGCTATGAGCATGAGCAATCCCAATCCAGAAATGTATAGTTTGCACTATCTAGGATGTTTAGTTTGGTGGTAAAATTCGGTGTAAAGTTACCTTTTATCAAATTTGTATGGGAATTGGGGACTACTCATCTCTTTCCTAACCGATAAACCAAAATGGAAGATCTGAAGTCATGGAAACTGTACATTTCCAGATTGCTCATGCTCATACCAACAATTTGAAACCAATTTTGTCAAGATTAAAGCATTTTGAAAATTTGGCCCCCTGTACAATGACCAATCAAAAGTTCAATGACCTTTTCGCATTTTCACCCATATCTCTGTAACTGAACATCACAGATATGCCAAACTATATATTTCTGATTCCCATGATGAGACGAATCACTTGAGATAATTTTCACCTAAATTGAACCACTTTGTACGATAGATTAATCCCTCTTAATCAAAGATGGCCGCCAAACGGACCCTGTGGGACAATATTTGATTTTGGTAACATCAAATTCTTTAAGTAGATGTCGTAGAGATTCTAAAAATCATGTTAGAATTTAGTTTTAAGCGGGGTGCATGGGAACCCATATAATCTGCTAGACTATTGTGAACTTTCATATTCGTAATCTCTGTCAATTCATCACACAGGATGCTTGTCATCACGCTGTCAGAGCGCTGGTCCTCTGATTATGCAAACTCTCTTTTATATGGTGCGCGTGAAAGTGACCTTAAACGCCTCCAGCGCCTCAAAAATAAAGCTGCGCGTTTGGTGTTTGCATGCGGACGGGACCAGCCCTCTGTTAGCCTCTTAAGGTCTTTACACTGGCTTCTTGTTAAGGAAAGAATTATCTTTAAGTTGATGACATAATGTTACAAATGTATCCATAATGAAGCTCCTACCTATCTCACTGATCTTATCAGTCTGCATCGTGATAGTATTTCGGGCAGTTATAGGCAAAGACTACGCTCGGCCTCTGATGCTACCCGTCTCACGGTTGTTCGCTCTAAAAAGAAAGCAGGTGATAGTTGCTTCAAGACCGCAGCTCCCTTGCTTTGGAATGTGGCTTTGGAATGTGCTTCCATCTAGCTTTAGGGAGTCAACAACAATGTCTTTGTTCAAGAAGTGCCTGAAAACCTATCCCTTTACTAGATCTTTGTAAGGCGCTGTGTGCTTTGTAGAGCGCCATATAAATGTTCTGTTATTATTATTATTATTATTATTTATTCGATTCTGTGGACTGATGATTGCATGGATGGAATTAGAAAATGCCAAATTTGTTAGCAAATTTGATTTGTTAAAAGAGTATTGGCAAGTTCGGTATGCCTCGTGCCCAGTAGCTTGCACCATTTCTTTTCTTGAGATGGTTTCAAAGCCATTTGGGAATTCATATTCAATTATGACTTCAAATATTATATTTAAATTAGGGCATGATTTTTAGAGGGGGACGTTTTGACTAAAGTCCAAAAAACCCTTCAAAATGCAATGCATTTTGTTGCAGACGGCTTTGATGAGATAACTAATTGTGCATATGGGAGGTTTGGCTATTGGGCCCACTTTACAAAAAGGAGTATTGCTTCAAAAGCCAACCTGCCATAGGAGGCGTTTAACGTCCAGCGGACGATTACATGCAACATATTCAGATTTAGGTATGTAACCTTACTTCTGTACACTGCACAATATAATGCACAAAGTACGCATTGTAAATAAGAAAGCACCAACAACGTCAACAACAACAACGAACTCCGAATTTTCGGTGACATTAGGCACAGGTAATTACAGGACTTTTAAAAGAAAACTTAAGTTAACCCATTATAGGATGGTGGTCTTTGTATCAGTTTTTGTTGAAGAAGTTGTTGTTAAAGATATTCTTCTCGTTGTTCTCAATTTACAGTAATTTCGGGATATTGGTTTTTCATAGCTGTTACCCCCCCCCCAAATTGCAACACTCGTTTGCAGGTTGTTGACACTTAAAATATAACCGATGACACATATTTATAAAAGTCACAAATTTTTATGAATAATATATTTAAATATAATGGGGAGGGGCGGTAATTAAAACATTCTACATAGGTGAGCTATGAACACACACATCACACCAACTGTCGTCATGGTTACATTTGCAGACAATAAAAGATGATGGAATCGAAATTCTTACACCACGTGTACAATTTATTAAAAGGACGTATACGCATCTTTCCAATTCATTTTACCTTGACCATTAGTGAGACAAGATGTACACCACTCTTTGTAACGTCCATCTAGTCCACTGCCATTGTGTATAGGAAGAGCTATCAAGATTAACGCCAAATATTACACCTGATTCACATACACCAAATTTCACTCTTCCGTGTACATGCTTAATGGGGCGATTTGTTATCTGTGTTTGTCCAACAACAAAAGCATACGATTTTATAATATCCCAATTATACAATCTCTATTAAGGTCAAGCTATATGCTATATTTATACAGATTGCAAGGGATATGTTGAAACATGTTTATCTCGACGACACATTCAAGGTGGTAAAATGCCCTTAAAAAAGTTGAACATTTCCACGGGTATACTTGTGTTTTTCTATTTTCCCACTTTCCACGGGTATACTGTTTGGGATGTACAAATGAATTCTATTTACAAAACACGTCAAACATGTCATACCAGAGCACTGCAAAACATTGGTTAGGATTTAAACATTTTGTATTTGCAAGTTAGGTTTTTAACACGGTGCTTGATGCTCAACAGGGAAAAACTTGTTAGCTAAAATGGTTTAGGTATTGACAACAAGTGGTTTGGCATCTGATGTAAAGAGTTTAGAAATTTGACTTCTTAATTACCTAAACACTTCTTTGCACCACGCGTTCATCTAAATATATTTTTACAGTGCAGGCTTTTGATTTCCGAGCATTTAGGGACAATATCGTAGCATTGTCAACTAATGATATTCTAGCAAAGTTAGCTCACACACACATAGCGCGCACACTAGCTTATCGATTAGTTTGCACTTTTGTGACAATCAATAAAAAGTTACGAGTTGATGTACGGTTAACATCCAAGTGCACATGTATTTTGTCAGCGGCTGACCTTGCTGAATGTGCAAAATTGAAAACATTTCAGAGATTTTAAAATCACGGGAAGTATTGTAGTCAATACTGAACTCCATGGTTAAATCTACTGAAGCCAGCATCATTGATCGATAATGGCAGCTACCAGCGACGACTTAACCTTGCTGGAAAATAATGAACTTCAGTTCACATCTTTCCCAAATTTCATCCGTCACGCGTCTGCAAGTTGTGTTCAAGGACCACATCTTTTCGACATAGCTGCCCCATGAAATAATTCACTGAGTGTGGTCCTGGAAATATATATATTTTTAAGTTATTTAAAAAAAATGAAGTTTGATGAACGTTTATTCACCATTCCCAACCTCATTCAGATGTCAAACCAAATTGAGGGGATTTTCTTAAAATGTAGTTTTCACGTCTTTCTATGGAGAAATGTCATATAGAGGCGCTATAACAACAAATCTGACCTTCGTAGGGCCATATGGCAAAGATGTCCGCAATGAATTTGTCTGATTTTTGAAGAGATGATAGCTCTTGCATGTCCCTACTTTATGTCAGTTGTCAAACTTGGGTCGCCACTGCTTAAAATTGTTCTAAAAATAAAAAGAGACAATTTGTTGGGGTCAAACAGCCTGTACAACCTTAATTGAAACGTTATAACGGTGTCCCTTAATTGGCTTTTCTAAATCCAGAGCCTGATTCGTTTGAAAGTCGAGCCCTCCACAAGAGGGTGGATAAGCCAATCCCACAAATCATTATAACGTATACTTTATGCAGGATCACGTGATATCATCAAAGTGCGAATTATAAATCGCAGTGCATTCTGGGATGTTTAAACATCGGCTGATGTTACCATTTTTCCTATATATGAGAATGCAGTTAGACGTCCACATCTCGCGGGTATCTACATAGAGGGCGGTCATGGAGAGTATAAATTGTAGAGTCATCATTAGATCGTCATGTGATTTATTTTTTATTATAAAATGTTATACTAGAGACCTGTGTTTTGTCTGTGCTGCCTGTCTGTAAATACTTCTTATTCCCTGCTCTCATCCCGCATCCATCAGTTTATAAGTCTGATAACTCTTTCACTCATAAAAACCTTTCACCAGTAAATTCCCCAATCATTACACAATAAAACATTGTATTTATTTAAGCATACACACTTGAGAACACCGCGTCTCATAAATATTACGATCGCACGAACCGAATGTGTCAATTAAATCACTGCTCACAAAAGTGTTGCCTGTTTTAGAAAGACGGTCTATACTTTTTGAACATTGACTCAACACGGGACCTCCGGATCCTGCAATCGATTGTTGAACTACTGAACAAATAGTTCCGAAAATTACATAATTAAAACACAAAAAGTTTCACTACCTTATTGGGAATCAGCATAAAAATGCATTCAAATGAGTCCAACAAGATCGGTCTTATGCACTTTGTTGTGTTGATGACTTCCAACCCATATTGCAGCCAATGAGCACAATACAATCCACCACAATTGGACGGGTTAAACCCTTCAATCAATACACTATGCACTCAATATTTCTTCTTATTTTGGATACTCGTAGTTTTGATCTTACTGACGTGTGAAAGTTAATGGCATTTGCCAGATAATACTTGTAAGTGAAAATTCAAGAAGTCCTCTTCACGTTTAACCTCACTTATTAATGAGCGAATGGTAGTATAGTAAAATTTTAAATCGCAAATTTACATTTAAACACACACATATTATTATAAATAGGATTGTAAGATCTAAAACATTGAAATCATAAAAATAAGGGCTACGTGTTTTACCCTTCAGCCGTCCAAACAGCGTATATAACGAATTTGCGTCTGTTGTGATCCATTAAATTGCGCCAGAGCGGATGATGTGCAAAGCTAATTTACATGTTTTTTCGCAAAGTTTTAAATTCTCCTCAGTTGTTTAAAAGTTACGACTTCGTCTGACCGAGGCGAGACCTTTTTTGTGCACCGTTGTATAATGATAACACGTTTGCTTGACCATAAAGCACTTCCAGACTTAAAGAAAAGCTTTCTTGGCTGCCTGAGCATAAAGCACAAATAATGCTGATCATCCATCACCAAATAATACGACACCGAATTTTTATGAGAAAATGCCCAATGCATATTTAATGCGGAATCATGGGGTGTACAGCAAGATTGTATACCGTAGGTAAGGCGCCTCGATTACATTTCGCGTGCATGATATCACCTCGTCCTGAATGTAATTACATTACACAGATACTATCTACTTGAACTAATTTCCACTTGAACTGTGGGTGCAATGGATTTCACACTTTAGTTAAAAGGCAACAGGTTTTACGGTCTCCACAGCTATTTTGCTTCTTCGCATTAATGGTTTTGGGATTCCTCCTGGTTCATAAGATTACTTCGAACGCCTCGCACACATGGCGAATATCCCGAGAATCCATCCGTGTCTTAACGCAGAGTCTTTGCTCACTATCCTCTTCCCTCTTACCACCTGATAGATTATGTTTGGGTTATAACACGTAAGCCATCTCTAAACCACTGATACAAGACTAACCGACTTCTTTGAATCTCTTTGGGTGCGTTTTAATGCTCATTCCAAACTGGTAAAAAGATGCATATTTTTCGCATATTTGAAAAAAAAAAATCGTGAACATCCGATGGTTTGTCATCTGTAACACCCACAAGTTATTAGGGAGGGGGCACTGAATCGTATCTGCTTCGGAATTTAAAGAATGTAAAAATAGATTTTTATCACAATCGAAAGCATTTTTCATTGGAGAAGACGTTCAATCACGTGGCTTTCTTATATGCATATCCTTCGCACCTATTCTGTATCACAACGTTTTCATGGAATGCGTTCAATGTAATAAAAGTACATGCTTATAATTCGGTGTGACGGGTATAATTTATTTGAAAGCATGCTCATCCACCAAGGGTTTGAAATTCAAACAAACATGTAAATCATAAATATACCAAAAGCAAGTGTTTTAAACTGATGTATAATAGTAAGGTACGCAACCACCTGAGTACGCGGCAACCTAGCCAATTACAGGTTGCGATATGGTTTACATCAGTATATTTGGCAAGGATAGAGGAAATTCATTACGAAGTCAACAAAGAAGCGTCTTGTTTCCGCTCTCTTTCCACTCGCCCACATAAATGAGATAGTTGGTTTTGAATCTTGGACCCTCACAAATGCTGACCAGGGCAGCATCAACTCTTGAGTGGGGTATAGATTCATAGTGTCTCTCAAAAAAATCGTTACCAATTATTATGATTAAACCAGAAAGTTAAACCTGACGGGGGAAGATTTCAGGATACGTTTGGAGGTAGTATGCCTTTTATTTCAGTTTGTAGAATCGAACGTACATTTTCATTAATACAATTTGCAATTTTTCCTATTTTAATGGTTAATTTGTTTTGTATAGTGAATTTCAAGGCATGGTCTTTGTAATTGCTTGTCAAGCTCCTACTCTTGAAAGGACATAATCTTCACATGATTATGGATCGTTATGGTCACAATGGTTGTGGCGCGTTACGGAGACATAAGGTGCGCGTGCGCGCTTCATCAGTATCAATCGCTTACTTTTTTTTTTTAACCATGGAGTTTAGAAGAGACGGATTTTTATATTTCTCTATACTGCCCTATAATATTATAATACAAAACGAAACCAGAAACCCATTAGGGCTCTTGGAGGCTTCTTGAATAACGTTGATACTTGGATACGATTTGACCCCTATATTGATAAGAACCTACTTAATGTACACTTGGCTGAATTGTACAAGCTCGTGGTGATGACACTTCTGCCGAACACACACCGTATTGGCGTTTGCCACTGACTCAAATTAAAAAAGGTATGATTTGTATCTTCAAAATTTGAATAGATTAAAAGGGCAAGATGTTTTGTTCTAACATAGTCTATAATTTATTTACCACGACAGTTACCCACTATTTTTAAAAGTAATGTACTGAAGATAAAGGAGGGGAGGAACGGAGTGGAGTGCCTCTCTTTCGAACCGATTTGGGCCAGACTTACCTTATAATGTGCTGTAGGGGATGGCCTCCCTTCCTTTGGATGTGAGTCTATTACCTTCCCAACGATTGACTAAGCCGGCTAGCTATTTACACATTGTGTTGTGAGAGAAGAGTAATTGAGGTAAAGCGCGTTATTCACGGCACAAGACGTTAGCCGCAAAGGGGTGGACTTCGCAAACCTATGGCGTGAAGGTCAAATGCTCTCCGCCACTCGACACACGTGCCATTTTGGTACTACATGCCCTCTCTTGTTACCACACGAGGCCCCTCTTGCAAACCCACACGTGCCCCATCTTGCACCACGGCGGGCACCGTGTTTGGACCGCATGTTCTATATAATCTTTCCAGCAGTGGCGTAACCAAGCGGTGGGGGGGGGGGGGGGCGCCCCAAAACAGACCCGTGCCCCCCTAAACCGAACCCTTGCCCCCCAAACAGAACCCTTGCCCTTGCCCCCCAAACAGAATAACCCTTGCCGCCCCCCGCCCCCCTTCATCAGCCACCCCCAAAATTAACTGACTTTTTGCGTACAGTGGCTATGGAGAAGGACCCATTTGCCCCCTCAAAAAGCCCACACCCTTGGCACCCCTTCAGCCCCACCCCCCCCCCATTTGCAAAGGTCTGAGTACGCGCTGCTTTCCAGCTTAGGCTTGCCAATATTTACAGCGTTGGGGTCATTGTTACTAAAAGCAAAGCAATCAAGAAAGCACGCGAATTCTATTACATATAATCGATCTTAAAAAGCTCCAAAGATGACGTTAACATCAGGATAAATCTTCTTGATTCAAGGCAACGCTTTTTAAAGATGATAATTTTGATCGTATATTTAGCTGTAGCCTTGCAGTATTTACAGCGTTTGTCAATACAAATGCGGCGGTCATCTATAAATAGGTAAATTCTCTTCGGTAAAACGCCCCTTATAGAGTTTCCCAAGCTCATAGTAAAACCTCAATGGTCTTTATCCCATCTCATTATGCACCAAGTCCAGAGATACCAGCTTATTTAGTTAACGGGTTTGAGGCGTCTTACACTTTAAAATTCCAAAAAACAAGTAAACATTCCTTGTGAGTGTAGAGAGACACTCTATTTTCTCTTGGTACCCCCATTAGTAGACACAACACTGCACCTTATAGCCATGCCTTCTAGATGTTGGGATATTTTTTATTTTATACGAAATTACTGTTAAACATTCGTTGCGTGTATGAACGAAGCGTCAGTTTCCTCTCTACTTCATAAGACACTTGTATTTTCTATAATTATTATTTTATCTAGAGTATTCTTCTTTAAGAATATAATATCATCGTTGTCTGTAAGTCATTCTTTATAAAATACAGAATATTGACACAGTTAAGGCGCGGTTAGGTGTTTCGTGATTGTTTTTGTAGCTTCAATTGGATATCGATTTCTTTCGTTATTAAAACCAAAATAATTCCTCCTGAGATTTTGTGGGTTTGCAAAAACGGTTGAAACCACTTCTTACCACGGATACCCGATTATTGTTTTAACAAGCACTCAGCATATTACATCTATCAAGAAATTCAACTTTGGTCTGATTTGGAGCTGACGTCACAATTATGCCAATACTGAAATGACATGTATAATATGTCTTTCATTTATATGATATGTTCAATTTAGATATCCGTGTTGTATTGTAAAGCATTTCAATTACATTGAGTGTATGGATTGAAGTGGGTTTTTTTGTCACCCATTTTTTTTATTTTTTGTTTGTTTGTTGCTTACTGTTGCGTGGTGTTGATTTGAAGTTAACCCTTTTCAAGTCTGTTAGATTATGTATTGTTTATAACACCCAGGTTATAACAACATAGATAAGTAGTAGCTTGAAAATGATTTCTCAAATGTCGCCTGGTCACCTGAAAAGCATCTTAAACCACTGGCCTAAACTAAGCTAGGTTTACACTCATTTCAATACAAGTATTCACAGTATCAATTTTATTAAACCTATCAATATCGTACGTTACAGAAATGTATATACCATATATTATATAATAATAAATAATACAATGAGGAATGAGGAATCAGTTATAAACTGTCTAAGACGAACAGGTGCGGAATATGATATGCTTAGGACCAGTAATGGACAACCCGAGATAGGGTTTATAGTTATTACTGGCCCTGTGATCAATAAAGTAAAATTATATTCAATACAATAATTACAAATCTACAATAATGACACAAGTAAGGGATGATTTGATGTTGTAAAATTATTACATAGGTAGATAACATAACAAGGGAAAAACAACATATATCTAACCTTAAAACAAAAACTGAACGGGAATACGGATACAGGAATTGGAACAAGAAAGGACAGACGTTTCAACATATCTTGCTGAGGTATGTAGAACTATCGCCATAATGAGGAAAGCAGAGGTGAAGAGGTTGAGCAGGTAGCGGTTTTTTTGAAGAAAGAAAGTAGTAAGGGAGAGAAGAGAAGAAATGAGATGAAGAATGAAGTGAGGGAGAAATAAGGACATGGGAGTAATTTAATAAGACTTGTAGGTTGATGGAAAATGTTTTTTTTTTTTTTTTCAGTTGAGCTTGAAGTATTTTTTTGTTTGTAAGTGTTGTGATGGATTCTGGGAGATCATTCCAACGTTTTTGCCGCCGTGATACTGAATAAAGTGCTTTTCAGACGTAGATTTTGGGAGGGGAAGATGAAGTTTGTCAGCTTGTCTGGTGTTAGAGCTGTGGATTGCTCTGTTTGTGGTAAAGTAAATGCTGAAGTTCGGAGGTAATGATTGTTGTGATCAGTCAAACATGAAGCGCGCTGTTTGAAGTTGGTGAGGTGCTCTAATTTAAAGGTTTTAAGTGAGTGAAATAATGGCAAAAGTGTGGTTCTAGGGTGGGGAGTTTGTGATAGTGCGGACGGCCCATTTCTGTGTGATGTTTAGTTTGGTGAGCCGTGAATGATCGTTGGAGGCCAAATGATGTAAGTTAGCTAAGGTATGGGAGAACGAGTGTGTTGTATAATGTTGATTTAACGGTGTAGTCTGGAAGGTGATGTTTAACACTGTAGATTGTACCAATTGCGTAGTGACAGAGTTGATGTATTCGTTCCATGTAAGTTTGTCGTCGATTGTCATGCCAAGAAATTGTTGAATGTACTGGGAGATTTGTCTGGTTATTCTATGTATTAATGTTTGATTGTGTGGTATTGTGTGACAGGTGAGAAAGAAAAGCATGTAGTTAGTTTTTGAAACATCGAGAGAAAGTTTGTTAGCCCGAAACCAGTCAGGGATTTTTGCGCGTTCAGTGATTCATGTTGGTTACAAAAGTACATTTAATATTTAGAGTTCAGAGAAAATGTTTGTGTCATCTGCAATAAGATTAGTTTTAGTGTGTTAGAGATGTTGGTGAGGTCATTCATGTAAATGATGAAAAGTAGGGATCCCAGGATTCAGCCTTGAGGGACGCCAAACTGTGAGAGGTTGGATTGATGATCGATGGAGTGGACGTAGGAATGATTGTGAGCGGTTTAGTAAGATTAACTCTTGAACCACTCCAAGGCTACCTCCACGGACACCAGTAATGATAAGGCTTGAAGAAGAATGTTGTGACAATAGTGTCGAAAGCCTTGGGAGAAGATCCAGGACTACCCCCATGGTGTGGGAATTTATTTTTGTGCAAGTTTGAGGTTAGTGTGATTCAAGGAGTGCCATTAAGTCGAGCGTTTGGGCCTCTAAAACCGTACTGTTCATCGACAAGAATGTTGTGCTTATTGAAGAATGAAGACAGGGGACGTGTGAACTGATATTTTCAAAGAGACTAGTTTTGCAAAAAAAGATGGAAGAAAAGAAATGGGCCTTTAATTTGCAATGTTAGGTGCATCTTTGTTTTGTAAATTGAATGAGGTGATCTGGAAAAAGTCCGGCTGAGAAAGTGATTGGTTAAATATGTGCATCAGAGGCGATATGGATGTATAATATGATTGTAGCAATCCCAGGATCTTATATTGTCGGTACCCAGCACTGTAGCCAGGTTTTAGTAGGTGGCCGATGTTTGTGCATTTCATCTACAGTAGCTGGATTCAGAAAAAATTGAAGTTAATGTGTTTTTTGGAAGGTATGTTGCTTTGTTAAATGATTAATGGAGGTTGAATTTGAAGGTGGATTTTTGTTAGCCAAGTTTTTTCCCAGGTTAGGAAGTGATCGTTGAATGCATTCGAAATGTTACAAGCTGGTCGGTATCTCTTATTATTATGAGTGAAAAGGTCAGGGATTTGTTTTTTAGTGGATTACCTTCCTACCTAGAATGTGTTGAGGAATGTCCAGGTTTGGGTGAGAGTGAATATTTTTTGAGTTTCGGAATTTGTTCTGTGTTGTGCTTTTTCTGCAATACGAAATAATGTAGTTAATTTGTTTTTGTATTGTTTGTATTGTTGTTTGGTTGCTGGTGTTCTTAAGGTATGTTTTATAGAGGCTGTTCTTGTGTTTGATGACTTGGACATTGCGTTGTTGTCATCCAGGGCTGCCTGTGGTTACGATTTTTTAGGGTCTTCTTTTGTAAGGGGAATGGATTCGTGGAATGCTTCGTAGAAGTTGTATTGAAGTTGCTGTACGCTATGTTAGGGTCATTTTCTGTGAGTATATGTTCACGATTCAGTGTTGCGTCAACGGTTAAATGTACGAATGTTGTGATCTCTATAATCACATTTAGTGATTGTTGTTTTTGTGGGATGCCTATGACTAAATGATGTAAGAGGAATATTGGGAAAATGATATGTAGTGGCAGGGACAAATATCCCTGGTGTGGAGTCTGTGTCAGGGGAGTTGGGTCATAATGTTATCAATGAGCGGCTGTGTTATGCGTAATTCTTGTAGGTCTGTCAATTTAGGGTATATAAGAGTTTGCAAGTGATGTGTTAATAAAGTCATTAATGTGTGGATGAGTGGACTTATGGGAGGATTGACATTAAAGTCACCGACAATATAGACACCACGGTTGGTTTTATTCGTTCAGTGAGAAGCTGCTCGAAGCTATTGTTAAAATTGGATTGTTGTGTTCATTCAGTCTGTAAATAACTCCGTCAGTTATGTGTTAGGGTTATTGTTGGTGTTTGTTAATGGTGTTGAGTTCGATGAAAAGTGAGTCAAATTCTGTGCTGGTGTTTGTGTCGAGATTTTGTGGAGAGGGTGATTTTTTATGTAAAGAAAAATCCCTTTCCTCTGCCAGTGAGTGCTCCTGGAATGTACGTGTAGCCATAAAGTGAGGTGGTGACTTGGTGTCATTAAGCCATGTTTCTGAAATTCTTAAGACATCAGAGAAAGAGTGGTTGAGGTGATCAAGGTAGGTTAGTGATTTCTTCATAGATTTGTGTTACTACGGCAGTTGAAATGGAATATGGAAAATTAGTCGTTTGCTGAGTGTTTTATTAGTGTTTAAAGATGTCGTCAGTGTATAGGCGGAGTCAGAACCAGAGTTATTTGTGGGTGTGGTGTGATGAAGGATGGGTGATCACGTGTTTGAGATGATTATGGGGTCTGTGAGAGTAACGGATGATGCAGAGGGAATTAAGTTTGATGAGGTTCAATTTAGTGTTGGTGAAAAAATTCAATTAATGATGCGCGGAAGTCTTCGTCATGAAGTGATGGTTATTTTAATGGCAGCAGTTCTATTATAGCAGGGCATGGCATAGTGAAAAGGGGAAATAGGAATAGGGTAAAAGGAAAATAATAGCGAGGGGGATTATAAGAGAGGAGAAGGAGAGAGAGGAGAGAATGAGAGCGAGAGTGTGTGAGGAGAGAGAGTGAGGGGGAAACTGAGATGGGTTGGATGAGGTAGAGTGAAAAAGGGGAAGAAAGTGAGAAGAGAGCAAATTGAGAAACCGGGTGTACTAAAAGTGAATACCTGTTAGAGAAGAGTGTTGACAAGTCAGACAAGACAAGCACTAATAGACAAGGACGAGTAAAAAAAATAGGGGCTAAGAAAATCAAACTTACTAAGGATTATTTATACAAAAACTTAAGTACAGCAGACGTACAAAAAATTACTTTATTACAATAGAATATAACAGAAACCAGAGAAAAAATCTTAAGTATTACCAAAAAAAAGGGGAAAAGGCTTAATAGCAAAAAAAATCTTATACTACAGAAAAAAAGGTCATTAAATGATTGAGAACCAGAATTAAGGTTACTAATATACTGTTCAAACAAAATACCAAAAACCAATATGATTGTATTTAGGACGTGATGAGTTACATAGTGTGATATACAATCATACAATGCATGCATGTTGATTCGGCATATGATCATGGGCAATGCAGACAGTCTTTGAAAACAAAAAATAACAATTGCATTCTGATGGTCAATGCTCGCATAACACAACCTCAAAATCACATTCAGTCAAATTTATTTGAACTTTATCATCACATCAGTGTATAACAATAAGCAAACCCAGATTAAATAACAATATTAAATTACGAGAAATATATTTTGAAATATAAGAGTAAATTTCAATAGGAAAACGTAATGATACAAAACAAAGCAATTTTAAACCAGCAATGACATAATTTAGTACATGCTAATAGATCAACAACCCCAGGTACCGCGACCTCCCCGTTTAGGTGATCATCCAGCATGGTCAGGTGATAGTCATTTTCCTCTAGCTGCGTAAGGGATATACGCCACATATCTCATAGTGCTGTATACGAAATGTTTTGGTTTTACTTTTTTATCACTACTGAAGTAACATCATGAAAATATAATTATTAGGTGTTTACTACAAATTAGAAGCCCCTGCACCTTAACGCAAACGAGCAATTATAATAGAAAGTTATTCCAGACAATGATGTCATGTGGCAGGCTTTTAGTTAAGTAGTCAAAAGAGTCAAGCTGTTAATGAATGTCAAACACCTTTTGTATTCTGCAAAAAACAGAAATAACCCATTACTTTAAGTGGCACAGCGACGTATCCCACAGTCTGGATACACCATTCCTCTCAATTTGAAAATGATCGATAAGACTAAAAACTACACAATATAATTACGTTCAACCCGTCAAGTTACAAAAATGCATAGAATATATTTATTGGTTAAAACTTGACTATTCTATTTCACTCGGTGGACAAATCAAACTTGACATCCATGCTATATATATCTATTATCTATATTATATATTTGTTATATACTATTTCAATTACAATAGACAGTCAATATGTTGTTATACTATTATCCGCTAACCCTATTAGCGACTTAGAAGTTTCCAATGGAACTTTACAATTTTTACTATTATATGCACAAAGTGCTTTCTCGCTTCTCTTTACAATTCAAACTAACACATGAGGACATGAGTAAGCGATTAAAGTATTGAACGAAGAACGAATACCCGAATGTTTACTTCAATTTTTATTAAAAAAATAACAACTTAATCAAAATAAAAGACAAATAGAAAAAAAAAGCAATAATCGAAGTAATCACCTGATGGAAAACTGGAAGTCAGGAAATAAACTGACAAATATAATAAGTTTTTATCTTATATGTCTGTGTAGATTTGCTGCGAGTTTGTGTGACAGTTATACGCTCACGAGAAAAAACAAATTTGAGTGTAATTTTTGAACCGTTCAATCGCTCCATGAAATAAAATAGTGCAAAAAAGTTGAATGAAAACTGTTACCCGTATTTCGGGGGAAAAAAAAAATGGGAAGTAATGACTACAGGATTTTTCCGCCTCAGTCGGTCAAAAAGGCTAAGATAGTGACTCTACCATTTCTTGCTTTTTTCTTTATCTTCTTTATCTTTATGTCTTTCTCTCGCTCAGTTCTTGGTTGCACTTTAGTTTTTTTCTTTTCTTTTCTATGGCTCGCTCTTTGGCCCCTTCCTTCGATTTTTCTCACTTCTAGTATGTTTCTCCTGCTAATTATTTGTGTACCTTCGTTTTAATTTTAACCCTCCTTATTCTTCTTTCATTTTATTTCTTTTGTTTCTTTCCTTTTCATCATTTTCTTCTTTTGTCTTGTGCTTCTGTTCTTCTTTTGCTGCTTCTTCCTCGTTTCCATATCTGCCATCTTCTCCTCAGTCGTCGACTTCTTTGTTTTTCCTTATGGTAACACCGCTCAATTTTCTCAAACTTGCTGCAGAGGTATTTTCACCGTATCCACCAACCATACAATGCTATATAAAAAGGATCTCATATGGGGAATTCGAGTGATGTGTATCTGTCGAAAGGTATTACCGAAGAGGTGGATTCTACACCTGGCCACAAAACGTTTCTCGGCATGTTTTTCGATCAGATATTGTGCCAAAATCAGACATTTGAAAGTTTCGAAAGAACATTTTGTTGCTATGTCTTGCTCTTTCATTTAACCACCTAGCTTGTAAAAGGCGTCAAAAATGGAATGAGATAGAGGTGCCCGAAAGACGCAAAACCTCACAAACCAAAAGTTGCAGTTTTTTTGGATTTTTCAATGGTCAAGTGTGGTACAACACAATAATACGAGTGTATTGATTTTACACAAAGAGGTTTCCGACTGATTGAATGGGCGAGAAAGACTAATTGCAATATTGATTTTGGTCCGCGTGGTCGTGTCCAGGACACTTGCAATGCCCATTGAAAAAATCCAAAAACTGCACTTTTGTTTTGGAGGTTTGAGTCTTTCGGGTGTTCTATTGAACCCATTTCTACACGCTTTTTTACAAGCATGGCGATTAAAGGAAAAGAGCAAGACCTAGACAATAAAATGTATATTTAGAAATCTTTCAAAATGGTGGCTTTGGCACAATACGGATTGAAAAACATGCCGAGATATCTTTTATGTGACAGGGTATTTGCAGATATCTGCCGCGAAATATGTTGGCTTAACAGTATTTTTAATCCATGTAGTGTAGTTTTGGTCCCGTGGGCTGTGTTAAATGTGAAACGAGAGATTTCAAGTCGTCTTCCTATTTTATATGATATATAGTGATTTTATATAGATTAGACACTAATAATGCCCTACCCTTTAATGGCTCAGAAATAACTTAAAATAAAACAAAAGGTGATTTGGCATATTGTTGTTATATTTCAATAGAAAACATAGGCTGGAATTTCCTATTTGGCTCCTATAAAAAATAGAAAATTTCACATTTTTGTACCAACGAATTAGTTCTCAGGTTAATCCTGTCAGATGGGGATACTTTTTGATTAGAAAGCTTACCACCAGTGTTTAAAACATCAGAATTTTCACATTTTTGGTACACGTAGTTGAAATCTTGTGCACCTTTAAGGAAGCATTCTGGTTATCACTGCGTTCATACAAGACCTATTCATTGCATCTGTGAAATGATACCGAAAGTCTCTTAAAGACACTATCATCAACATGTTGCAGTAGGGAACCATAAGATTATTCCAAAGCAAAATGTTCGTTATAAACAATTACAACAGACACTAATTCCAAGTCAGATAGAAAAAAAGTGTACCTAGATTTTTTACCACTGAATATTTCAGTATAGATTCAGTCGAATGATTGAAGCTTTATAACACCTTCCTTCCTGGATAAAAACACTTATTCCAATTGAAATCAAAAACCCCTTGCCCATTTCGTTTTTATCACCTGCGTCAGATTGAAACAATAACAGAATTAGATGTGTGAGAAAAGTGTGTTAATCACTTCCCGTTGCTAAGCCAAGAAAGTATGCTCCGTTGGGCATCACGTGCCTCTTACTTTAAGGCATAGGCTTCTCAGATTTGCTCAAATCGCTTGGTTTCTATCCTATTAAAGTATTGAGTCTACCGTACCTGTCAAAGCTATTCGTTTAAGATTTGTCAAAACGTTCCATTGAGTGACACTTTTTTTCCAAGAAGTTGAACCGGGACTTTTCCGCCAGGCAACGTTGGATTGCTGTTGGTAAACACGACTTAAGAAAGTGCATACTTATCATGAAAACTTAAATCAATATACCAATTGTAAAACAGTTTGACCAACAGTGGAAAAGGCTATCACACATCTTTTGCATCTAATGACCTAATGGGGAACGGGTTGGCGTAGCGTATCTTCCCTCGCCTTCACCAATGAGGTCTAGGGTTCGATTCCCGGCAGGGGATCGTTCTCGGTGGCTTTATGTGGAATTTGGTTTCTCGATCCATAACGTTCCGCAGGTTTTACGGGCCTCCGGGGTTCCTCCTGCTTCAAATCGAGCTTCTGAATATCTGTTCTGGTCATTATGGTTTCTCTGAGTGCTGAGCGCCTTTCATGCAGCCGCACAGCGGCCTCTTGATCACGTTACGTGGCTATGTCGCGCGTTACACAAAATACAAATTATTAGTATTATAATGCTAAATATCTATCTATCTATACGGCCGCAGCCGAAGTGATGCTGTTCACAATGTAGCGCCAAATGTTCCCTGTTTGTCATTAGGTTTGGGAGGTCAGATGGATCATGCTGGATGTCTCGAGCAATCCAAATCAATGTAGTTAAAGGGGCGACGGACCCCTGTTGTGGCCATGGTAACTTCCAACATGTGACGTCTGAGACTACTGGTCAATCGCACGATGACAGGGACCAGCAAATCGTGCACAGCGTTGGGGCAACAGAAGATGAAATGGAGGGATATCTCCATATATCTGGGCCTTTGGTCTTGTGCTCGCGCCAGGATATGTTTTGTACTCGCCTAAGAAGCTTGGTGGTTAGGTGCCATCCAGTCTATCCTGTTAGCTCTCTTTCTTCATGGCCAGGTCTCAGATCCATATAACAGGTACTCTCTTACACAGGCTCTAAAGAATTAGCTTGGGTTGAATTGAGATACCAGTTGCCATAAGTGGTGTAGTGTATTGCGGCATTACAAGCTTGTCCTTTGCGTGACAGGAAGTCTTTCTTGCTGTCGGCAACATAGGACCCTAGAACGTGAAGTCCTTGAACCTTTTGAGTTGGCTTCCATCTGCTGTGCAGATACGTTGATGATCGTCTTCCTCATTGACAGTCATATATTCAGTCTTCTTGGATTTAGATGTAGGCCGACTTTGTCTGCAGCATTCTCAAGTGATGTTATGAGATCTTGTGCACCCACATATCAGATCGCTGTTAGAGCTAGCCATCTGCGTAGGCAAGGTCTGTGAGATGCTGCCCCATGTGACGTCTGGACGCTGGGTTTGATGGTGAGTCTTTCGTTCATGATGTCAAGACTCATGTCTGAGGATTGTAATAAAACACAACTACAAAGAGTAGGGAGAAGAGTATCTCCTTGGAGGATTCCAGTAGTGTTAGGAAAATCCTTTGTGGGCCCACTCACTGGTCTGCACCAAAGCTATATGGGTTCTCATACATGATGCCAATTGCCTTGACAGTCTCATCTGGGACCACCGTAAGGTGGCGAGGAATATGCAGCATTACATCCCTGTTAAAACTGTCAAAAGGCTTGGAAAAATCTACGAACACAATTGAAGCTTTTCTTTGGGACATCATTCTTTAAGTATGATGTCGTAGAGATTCTAAAAATCCTGTTTATATTTAGTTTTAAGCGGGGTGCATGGGACCCCATATAATCTGCTAGACTAGCGTGAACTTCCATATTCGTAATCTCTGTCAATTCATCACACAGGATGTCTTGTCATCACGCTGTCAGAGCGCTGGTCCTCTGAATTATGCAAACTCTCTTTTATTATGGTGCGCGTGAAAGTGACCTTAAACGTCCGTCCAGGCCCTCAGAATAAAGCTGTGCGTTTGGTGTTTGCATGCGAACGGGACCAGCCCTCTGTTTAGCCTCTTACGGTCCGTTACACTGTGTCTTGTTAAGGAAATAATTATCTTTAAGTGATGACATAATGTTTTCCAAAATGTGACTCACATATGAGCTGCTCCTAGCCTATCTTACTATCTTATCAGTCTGCATGTGATATTATTCTAGGCAGTTAGGGCACATACTACCTCGGCCTCTGATGCTACCCTCTCAACGTTGTTCGCTCTAAAAGAATCAGGTGATAGTTGCTGTCAAAGACCGCGCTCCGTGCTTTGGAATGTGCTTTGGAAATGGTGCTTCCACTAGCACTAGGAGTCAACCAACCATTTCCTTTATCAAGAAGTGGCCGAAACCTATCTCGTTTATAGATTTCTGTTAGGCGCTGTGTGCTTTGTAGAGCGCCCATATCAATGTTATGTATTATTATTATTAATTATTTTTCGATTCTGTGGACTGTGATGCATGGATGAATTAGCAAATGAAATTTGTTAGCAAATTGATTTGGTAAAAGAGTATTGGCGAAGTTCGTATGCCTCTGCCAGTAGCTTGCAGAAACCATTTTTTCTTGAGATGGGTTGCAAAGCCATTTGGGAATGTCATATCAATTAATACGTTAATATTATATTAAATTAGTGCTGGAATTGTTTTAGAGAGACTTTGCAAGCAAAAATCCTTAGAGTCAAGCATTTGTGCAGACTGCTTTGATGAGGATAACTATTGTGCATATGGTGAATGTTGCTATTTGGGCCCCTTACAAAAAGGAGCTATTGACTTCAAAAGTCACCTGCGCATAGATGGGAAGGAGGGGAAGGATAGCGTTTACGTCCAGCGACGATTATCATAGCACATTCATATGTAGTATTCTGTACCTTACTTCTGTACACTGCCATCTAATTCACAAATTTCTACTTACGGCATTGTAAATAAGAAAGACCAACAACGTCAACAACAACAACGAACTCCGACTTTTCGGTACATTATCACAGTATTACAGGAACTTTTAAAAGGCACTTAAGTTACCATTATAGTAGGTTTGTCTTTTGGTATCATTTTTGTTAGGACGTTTTGTTAAAGTATCCTTCTCTTCGTTCTGAAATTTTACATAATTTCGGCTCTTGGTTTTTCATTCAGTTTTACAAACTTGCAACACCTCGTTTGCTTTGGTGACACTTGAATTATAACCGTGACCAATTTTTTAAAAGTCACAAATTTTATGAAATAAGATATTAAATATAATGGGGAGGGGCGGTAATTAAAACATTCTAAAAGGTGAGCTATGAACACTCACATACACCAACTGTCGTCATGGTACAGTTGCAAACCATAAAAGATGAGGGAACGAAATTCTTACACACTTGACCATTTATTAAAAGACGTATACTGCATCTTTCCAATGTCATCGCCTAGACATACTTGAGACAAATTGCTACACCACAGTTCTTGTACTTCCAACTCTAGTCCACTGCCAGTGTAAGAAGTAAATCAAGACTTCACGCTGCCTAATTCTACACCTGATTCACATAACACAAATTTCACTTCCTTCCCGTGACATGCTTAATGGGGCGATTTGTTATCTGTGTAATTGTCAACTAACAAAAGCATAGCTATTATAAATACCCAATGATAACAATCTCTATTAAGGTCAGCTATATGCCTATATTTATACAGGATTGCCAAGGGAATATGGTGAAACACTGTTTATCACGATACCACACATTCAATTGGTAACTGCCCTTAAAAGTTGAACATTTCCACGGGTATACTTGTTTTTCTCTTTCCACTTTCCAACGTGTAGACTGTTTGGATGTACACATAATCTATTTACAAAATCACGTCCAAAGTCATACCAGAGCACTGCAAAACATTGGTTAGGATTTACACATTTGTATGTGGCAATTATTTTTTTTAAAACACGTTGTATTATGCTCAACATAAAAACACTTGTCTAAACATGTTTAGTTATTTGACCAACAGTGGTTTGGCACTATTTTGTTTTCAAAAAGTGTAGAAATTTAGACTTCAAGTACCTAAACACTTCTTTGCACAACCGCGTTTCTAATATATTTTTACAGTGCAGGCTTTTGATTTCCGAGCATTTAGGGACATATCGTAGCATTTGTCAACTAATGATATTCTAGCAAAGTTAGCTCACACACACACACGCGCGCACACTAGCTTATCGATTAGTTTTGCACTTTTTTGACAATCATAAAAATTAACGAGTCTGATTACGTTAACATTCGTGCACATGGATTTTTGGCACGCTGACCTCTGCTGCATGTTGGCAAAATGAAACAATTCATAGATTTAATCACGGAGTTATTAGTATAATAATAACTCCATGGTTAATTAACTGAAGCCAGCATCATTGATCGATAATGGCAGCTACCAGCGACGACTTAACCTTGCTGGAAAATAAATGAACTTCCGTTTCCCACTTTTCCAAATTTCATCCGTCACGCGCCTGCAAGTGTGTTTCAAGGACACATCTTTGTCGACATAGCTGCCCCATGAAATAATTCACTGATTTGGTCCTGGAAATATATATATTTTTTTTAAGTTATTTAAAAAAAAATGCAGTTTGCATGGCCGTTTTTTACTTCAAGCACATTCCCCAACCTCATTCGATGTTCACACAAAATCTGTCCAGTGATTTTTCGTAAATGTATTTTCGCTCCACGTCTTTTCTATGGAGAATGGCATATAGAGGGCGCTATACATACCAAATCATACCTCGTAGGCCTATAGATGGCAGCATTCCCACTGCAGGATTTTTGATTTTTGAAGAGATGATAGCTCTGCTGTCCCTACTTTGATCAGTTGTCAAACTTGTGGTCGCCACTGGCTTAAAATTGTTCTACTAAAACATAAAAGAGCCATTTGTTATGTGGTCAACCGCTGTACAACCTGAATTTGAAAATTTTAAAATTAAACGGTCCCTTATTGGCTTCAAATCCAGAGCCTGGGAATTCGTTTGAAATTCGAGCCCTCCACAAGAAGGTGGATAAGCCAATCCCACAAAAATCATAGTAAGTATACTTTATGGCAGGATCACGTGATATCATCAAAGTCGAATATACATCGCAGTGCATTCTGGGATGATTTAAACATCGCTGAATGTTTACATTTTTCCTGTATATGAGAATGCAGTTAGACGGTCCAATCTCGCGGATCTACATAGAGGGCGTCATGGCTGTATAAAAATTGTAGATTCCCATTAGAGAGTCATTGATTTAGTTTTTTATTATAAAATGTTCTTAGAACCTGTGTTTTTGGTCTGTGCATGGCCGTCTGGTAATACTTCATTCCCTGCTATCCCCCGCATTCCATCATTTATAAGTCCCTGTAACTCTTGCACTCATAGAAAACCTTCAACCCAGTTAAAATTCACCAATCATTAACCACAATTAAAACAGTTATTTAATTAAGCAACACGGAGACCCGCCGTCTCCATAAATATTACGACTGCACGAACCGAATTTTCAAATTAATCACTGCTTCACAAAAAGTGTTGCCTGTATACTTTTTGAACAGTTGACTCAACACGGGACCTCCGGGATCTCATCGATTGTGAACTACATGAACAAAGAGTTCCAAAATTAACCATAATTAAACAAAAAAGTTTCACTACCTTATTTGGAATCATGCATAATAAATGCATTCAAATGAGTCCAAACAAGATCATTCCTTGGGCACTTTTTTGTGTTTAGATTGAACTTCGACAAACCATAATTGCAAGCCAAGACAAATACAATCCACCACAATTGGACGGTTTAAAACCTTTCAACAATACACAAATGCCCTCATATTTCTATTCATTGGAGACGTCAGTAAGTTATGATATTACTGAACGGTGAAAGTTATGGCTTTGCCATATATACTGGGTAAGTGAAAATTCAAGTCCTCTTCCGTTAACCGCACTTATGAATGTAGTCGAGTTGTATTATAAAAAAATCGCAAATTTACATTTTCAAACACACATATTAATTAGAAAATAGATTTGTAAGATCTAAACATTGAATCATAAAATAAGGGCTAAGCGTGCTTTTACACATTAAGCAGTCAACAGCGTATATAACGAATTTGCGTCTGTTGTGATCCATATAAATTGCGCAACAGAGGATATGTGCAAAGCTACTTTATCGATCGCAAATGTTTAAAATTATCCGTCAGTTGTTAAAAGTTACGACTTCGTCTGACCGAGGCGAGACCTTTTTTGTGCACCGTGTATATGAAGAACACGTTTCTTGAATAAACACGTCGACTTAAATGACAAGCCCTTGCGCTGGAGCAGAAAGCACATAGCATTGCTGGATCAATCAAGACCAAATAAACCTACACCGAATGTTGTATGAAAAAATGCCAAAGATTTAAGAGCGGAATCGATGGAGTGTACAGCACTTTTTTATACCGAGGTAATGCCGCCTCGTTACATTTCTTTTCATTAATAGCACCGTCGTCCTGATTGTAATTTACATAACGCATATCTCTACTGCTACTCCGAATTTTCACTTGAACTGATGGGTGGCATTGGATTTACACACTTTAGGTTACAAGGCAAAGGGTACGTTCTCCACATCTATTTGCTTCTTCTTCGCATTAAGTTTGGGATTCCTGGTTCTAAAATTTCTTCGCAAACGCCTCGCAACACATGGCGAATATCCAGAGAATCCATTCGTGGTTTAACCGAAGATTCTTTGCTACATTCCCTCTTAACCCTCTACACCCTGGTAGATTCTGTGTGGGTTATAACACGTAAGCCATCTCTAAACAACTTGATCCAGACCGCTTTCTTTGAACTCATTGTGGTGCAGTTTTAATGTCAGTCCAGAAATGGTAAAAATGCATATTTTTCGACATATTTGAAAAAAAAAAAATCGTGAACTCCGAGTGGATTTTTCTCTGTACACCAAAGGTTATTATGACACTGAATTGTTTAGCTGCTTCGGAATTAAAAGGAATGCAAAACATATATTTTATACAATCCGAACAGCCATCAATTTTTCATGAAGACTTTCAATCAACTTGAGCTTTTAAATATGGCCTCCCTTCGCCCCTATTCGTAATCACACTTTTAATGGAATGCGTTAAAGGAATTAGTACATGAATTATAATTCGTGTGACGGGTCTAATTTAAATTATGTAGCAGCTCATCACCAAAGGTGGTAGTCAACAAACAAATTATCATAAATTCTCAAAAGCAGATTGTTTTACTGATGTATAATAGTAGGTACTCCAACTATCTGAGGTCACGAGGCAAGACCTAGCCAATGCAGGTTGCGATTGGTGACATAATATATTTGCAGATCGAGGAAATTCATTAGAGTAAAAAGAAGCTTCTTGTTTCTGCTCTCATCTTTCCAATCGCCACATACATGATATAGTGGTTTTGAATCCTTGACCCTCACAATACTGACGCAGGGCAGCAATCAACTCTTTGAGATGTTGGATATTATTTAACGTGCTATCAAAAATCGTTCCAGTAATATGATTCAACCATAAGTTTAAAACCTGACGGGGGAAGATTTCAGGATACTTTGGAGGTTATATCGGTTTTTCGTTTGTAGAATCGAAGTAATTTTTTCATTGTACAATGTCAATTTAATTCCTCTTTTAATGGTTAATATTTAATTTGTTTGTATTGATATTTCAAGGCGGGGTCTTTGTAATTGCTTGTCAAGCTCCTACTCTTTGAAAGCATAAACCTGCATGTTATGTGTAATCGTTATGGTCCAGATGTGGTGGCGCGTTACGGAGACATAAGGTGCGCGTGCGCGCTTCATCAGTATCCAATCGCTTTTTGTAACCTTCTTTTTTTTAACCATATTTTTTTTATTTTTTGCTTTTTTTAAGTTTTTTATATTTTTTGTAAGAAAAGAGGTGAATATATTATAATAAAAACGAAACCAGAACCATTAGGCCTTGTCGTCTGAATAACGTGATCTAGGATAAGCGATTTGACCTATTTGATAGACCTACTTATTTCACTTGCTGAATTGTACAAGCTCGGTGTAGACACTTCTGGCCGAACACACTTATTGGGCGTTTTCACTGTCTCAAATTAAAAAAAGTGTATATTTGGTCTCAATTTGATAGATTAAACGGGCAAGATGTTTGTTTCTAAACATAGTCTTAAATTTATTACCACGACAGTTACCCCATTTAAAGTAATGTACGAAGAGAAAGAGCGGAGGAAGGGCGGAGTGGCCTCTCTTTCGAACCGTTGGGCCAGACTCTACCTTATAATGTTGTCTGTAGGGGTGGCTTCACCTCCTATGGAGTGGTCTGTACCATTCCTAACATTGAATAAGCCGTAGCTATTTACCATGCGTAGAGAGAGTAATTGAGGTAACGCGCGTTAATTCACGGCACAAGACTGCCGCAAAGGGGTTGGAACTCGAAAGCCTATGGCGTGAAGTCAAATGCCTCGCCACTCGACAACTCTGCCCATTTTTGGTACTACAAATTGCCCTCTCTGTACCACCCGAGCCCCATCTTGCACCACCCCGTGCCCCATCTTGCACCGCGCGCGCCCTTGTTTGGACCGCATGTTTTCTTATATCTTTCCAGTCAGTGGCGTACCCACGGTGGGGGGGCGTCCCCAAACCGAACCCTTGCCCCCCCAAACATAACTCTTGCCCTCCCCCCAAACAGAAGCCCGTGCCCCCCCCAAACATTAACCCTTGCCCCCCCTTCACCCCCCAAATTAACTGACTTATTTTTGACATGTCTATGGGAGAAGGACCCAAATTTTGCCCCTCCAAAAAGCTTGCACCCCCTTCATCAGTCATCAACACCCCGCCCGCCCCCCCCCCCCCCATTGTGCAAGTCCTGGTTACGTACGACGGCCGCTGCTTTCCGCTTTAGGCTTGCAATATTTCAGCGTGGGTCTTGTCAAACTAAAACAAGCAATCAATGAAAGCCACTGGAATCTATAAGATAATCGACTTAAACTAGCTCAAAGATACGTTAACATCAGGATAAATCTTCCTGATTCAAATGCACGCTTTTTTAAAAGATGATCTTTTGCATTGTAGTCTTTTAAATCGCTTTAGCCTTGCGTATTTACAGCTGTTTGTCAATACGAAGCGGCGGTCATCTATAATATAGTGTACATTCTCTTTTGGTAACTCCCTATAGAGTTTCCCAAGCTCTAGTAAATACTCCTGGTCTTTATATCCCATCTCATTCGACAACCAAGTCCAAGAACACTTATTTAGTTAAAAGTGCTGAGAGTCTTTACACTTTAAATAATATTACCAAATACAATAAACATCCTTGTGGGTGTAAGAGAGACACTCTATTTCCCCTCTGGTACACTTAGTAAGACACAACTGGCACCTTATAGCCATGCATCTGTGTTGGGAATTTGTTGTTTATTTATACTATAATTACTGTTAAACATTCTGTTGCGTGTTAACGCAGCGTCAGTTTCCTCTCTACTTTCATAACCTTGTATTTCCTATTAAACTATTATTTTATCTAAAGAAATTCTTCTTAAGAATATAATATCAATCGGTGTCGTAAGTCATGTCTTTATAAAATCAGATATTGCACGTTAAGGCGCGGTTTATTGTTTCGTGATGTTTTTTTTAGCTTCAATTGGATATCGATTTCTTTCGTTATTAAAACCAAAATAATTCCTCCTGAGATTCTGTGGTTTGGGAAACTGTTGAACCTCTTCTTACCACGGATAACCCGATATTGTTGAAGAATCACTCACATCTTACAATCTTTCAAGAATTCAACTTTGGTCTGATTTTGTTGCTTGACGTCACAACTATGTCACTGGCCTGAAAAGACATGCATACGATGGTATCTCATTTATTTTAATTTTTCAGGTTAGATATCAGTGCTGTATGGAAAGCATCAATTAATTGATTTTTAATCGCTAGGTTTCGGTTCTATTGCCGCATTTTTATTTTGTTTATTTTGTTTGTTTGTTATCTTGTGTTTTTTTGTAATAACCCTTTTTCCAGTTCTTTGTAGATTCCTGTATGCTAATTAGGGTCAATGTTAGTGTTTTGAATTGGCTTCTCAAATGTCATCTGGTCACCTGAACAGCCATCTTAAAACCACTGGCCTAAAACTAAGCTTGGTTTACAACGCATTTCAGCTACATTTGCATGCTGATTCGGAATATAGTCATGAAAATCACAGAAAGTTTTTTGAAAACAAATACAATTGCATTTGATGGTCAAGCTCGCTACACACTCAAAATCAAAATCAGTCATTTATTTAAACTTTATCATCAGCTTATAACATAAGCAACCCAGATTCAAATACAATATAATTACAAAATATTTGGTAGAGTAAATTCATAGGAACAGTTAAGTACACCAACAAAGCAATTTTAACCAGGCAATGACCAAATAGTAAATTGAAAAGGAAAATGCTCCAGATCAACAACACCGGTACCGAGCTCCCTTCCCCCTTTTTCGGGTGCTCGTCAGCAGGTTGGTAGATATTTTCCTCTAGGGACGTGACGGGATATACTCACCTAGTTCACAGAGATTAGTGCTGTATACGAAATGTTTTTGGTTTCTACTTTTTATCACGACGAATAACATTGAAAATATGTAGGTGTAACTACAATAGAAGCCCCCTGACCTAAAACGAGCAATTTATAGAAAGTTATCCAACAAGGATGTCATGTGCAGCTTGTATTAAGTAGTCAAAAGATCACGCTGTTATGGGAATGTCAACCCCTTGTGGTAGTCTGCAAAAAAAAAAAAAAAAAAGAAATAACATTGCTTTTCCATTGCACAGCGACCTATCCCACACTGGATACCATTCCTCTCAATTTAAGAAAATGATTCGTATAAGACTAACACTACACACCCAATTACGTTTCATCAACCACCGTCTAACAAGTTACAAATTGCATAGAATTCTTTTATTGTAACACTTGACTATTCATTTCACTCGTGGAACAATCAACTTTGACCTCATGCTATATATTTGTGTTATTAGTATTTAATACAATAGACAGTCAATATTTGTACTATATCCGCTTAACCGCTAATTATCAACTTCAGAAGATTCAAATGGACGTTACCACATGTTTACTATTAGTCAAGTGTTTCCCTCCTTTCTCTTACATTCAAACTAACACATGAGGAACATGAGTAAGCGATTAAATGTCTTGTAAACGAAGAACCGAAGTTTTACTTTTTTCAATGTTTATAAAAAACAATAAAACCTGGAATCAAAATAAAAGACAACTAGAAAAAAAGCAATAGGACGAAGTAATCACCTGATGGAAAACTGGAAGTCGGAAATACAACGGCTAAATATACCAAGCTTTGTATCGTTATATGTATGTGATGATTGCTGCATTGTAGATTTTTTCGAGTTGACAGTACGCTCACCGAGAAAAATATGAAGTTGTATTTTGAACCCGTTTCAATCGTCCATGAAATAACATAGTGCAACAAGGATTTTCCCCATCAGTCGTCTAAAGTCTAAGATATCGTGACTCTACCATTTTCTTTCTGTTACTTCCCATCTTCTTTCTCTCGCTCATTTCTTTCTTTTGTTGCACTTGTCCGGGTTTTTTTTTATTTTTCGTTTCTATTGCTCTCTTTTGGTCCTCCTTCGATTTTCCTCTCACTTTTTCGCTTGTTTTTTCGATCTAGTATTTTTCCCTGTAAGTTATTTGTTGTACCTTCGTTACTTTTAATCCTCTTATTCTTTTATCGGTATTGTCTTTGGTTCTTTTCTACTTTTCAATCATGTTCTTCTTCATTCTCTTGTGCTTCTTTCTTCGTTTGCTGCTGCTTTCCTTCTTCCGTCTTCATATCTGCCATCTTCTCCTCAGTCGTCGACTTCTTTGTTTTCTTCTGTAACATGCTTAATTGTCATCAAACTTGCTCAAAGGTATCACTGTCTCCACACCATAATACAATGCTCTATAAAAAGGATCTCATATGAATTCGAGTGATGTTAATCTGTCGAAAGGTATTACCCCCAACAGGGTTGGATTCTATTTGCAGATATCATGCCGCGAAATTATGTTGTTAACAGTATTTAATCACTCAGTTAATGGTAGTGTAGTTTTGGTCCCTTAGCTTTGTTAAAGGTGCAAACGAGTATTTCAAGTCCGTCTATATTTATATGTATATAGTGGATTTTATATAGATTATACCTAAATAATTTCCTAACCCTTTGATAGGGCGACAGAAATAACTTAAAAAAAACAAAGGTGATTGTAGATTTTTATATTTCAATAGAATTTCCCTATTTGCTCCTATCACAACTTAGAATTGCACATTTTTGTACCAACGAACTAGTTCCAGCTTAACCTTTCAGATGGGGATATTTTTTGATAGAAAGTTTTACACCTGTGCAAAAATCAATAATTTTCCATTTTTGTACCCTGTTTTATTTGAAATCTCTCGTTGCAACCTTTAAGGAAGCACTCTGGTTTATCAACTACGTCATACAGACCTATTCATTGCCTCTGAAAGATACCGAGAACGTCCCTCTTTAAAGATAATCATTCAACAGTGCGATAGGAACAAAGATATCAAAGCAATAACCAATTCGTCATAACAGACGCGAATTTCAGGTCAGATAGAACAAAAAAAGGTAGTACATATATTTTTTTACAACGAATTATTTCGATAGATTCAGTCCCGATATGATTGGAACTTTTATAACACTTTTTCCTTCCTGGATAAACAAGTATTCTCAATTTGAAATCAAAACCCCTTTGCATTCTTTTATACCTTGCGTCCATGATTGAAACAATAAACCTACTTAGCATGCTGAGAAAGTGTGTTCAATCACTTCTCGTTGCTAATCCAAGAAGTATGCTCGTCTGGAGCAATCACGTATCACGTGCCTCTTTACTTAACATAGTCCTTCTCAGATTTGCTCAAATAGCTGGTTTCTATCTATTAAAGTATTGGTCCTACCGTACCTGGCCAACTATTCGTTTTAAATATTTTTGTGCAAAACGTTCCATTGAGTGACCTTTTTTTCCAAGAAGTTTGAAACGGTTACTTTTTTTCCTCCGCCAGCAACGTTGGGGGATTGCTGAACACGACTTAAGATAAGTGCATCTTATCATGAAAACTTAAATCAATATACCATATTGTAAAACAGTTTGACAACAGTCGGAAGGCTATCACACACATCTTTTGCATCTTCATGACCTTAATGCTAAATATGGATGTAGTCATTTGAATTAATATCAATGATTATTCATGATTTTTTTTCTGATATAGCCAAGGCGGGAATGCATTGTTAAGGTAAGATCTAAGGGAGAATAAAGGTGGTTTAGTTGCAATGGTTTAGTTATTATGCGCGAGTCGTATATTTGTACGTGGAATTTGGAATTTATATGTTCAAAAGGACTGCATATTTCACGTATACGTACACACATCTCGTACAGCAAATCTCATCTACGATCCAACAAGCACAACCTGCCGCAGCTAACTAAGATAGGAATAGAAAGGAGTCGACATGAATGAAAGGGTACCGATTTACCAAATGGATGCAAGCTTTGATGCAACAGGACATTTCAAACTTATGTTGTCTGGCGGAGAGGGAGAGCCCGAAGGGTACCTATCGTAATAGCCTCTGAAGATGCCAGACTTGGGCAAAAAGGTGTGGAATTATGAGCATTGGATTATGAGTTTATAATATTGCACGTCGGATCGATAAGAAATCCACTAGGCATGCTGTTAAGAGAAGAGCGTTAATCACTTAACGTTCCTTGGTTAAACATGTATGCCTGTCTGGAAAGCACACTGAAAAAATATCTTACGCGTATGCTTAGTGTTCTCACATCTGTCATGTCGCGTATAGCGTCTATTACTTTGTAGTAGTCATAGAGGACGCATTCAGGCTATCCCATGATGCTTCATTAACTGGATATTCCATTACACGGTGCACGTGAGTCCATATTTTAGCTATAGTGGTCGTAGTTTTAGGGAGTGTCCATCCAACTATAGTGCACACATACACACGCACACACTTACACACACACGCGCGCGCGCGTGCGAGAGTTAGCGTCCGTACGCAAACAGACCTCACATCTTACACACCCTCACACCTCCCAACAAACAGAAAACTCGAAATTCGTCATTGGTTTGTGGAATGGAGTACAATGCAATGTGGGATTGGTTTCAAGCCCGCTGTGAAGCCGTATTACCTGTCAAAGGGTTAATACTTGTCAACGCGTCACATTGAAACTTTTCTAACATGCTCAAAGGGTTACCTCTACCTATACCGCAAGCAACGTCAAGATACACAAGACATGACAAAACGTGACAACATCGTATTAAAACTTATCTCATGTAATAAGGCATACAGGCAGTATGTTTTGCCAGTTGTTATACACAGCATGAATGCCGGCCTTTGGCATCGCCCAAGACCCAATGACCCTGCATGGACTGACATGTTTGATGATTATCTGTTGAATGTCCTGTACTCGATCATCTTGTTGGATTTTTTGAATGTGTAACAGACCCCGAGGAATAGGGCTAGTTTTTGTCTTAATTCCCACCATTCCTTCCTTTGAAGTGAAATGAATAACATGGCAGTATTGAATCAGGCAGACCAAATGTATCGTTACATAGAGTATTCAAAACATTCACAGACAACTAGTCTATTAAATTGGGGGAAATGAAATAAATGTAAAAGCTTAAGTATCTATCACACTTAAAACCCTAACCTTGGAACATGATGGACGAGAATTTTCCTCTTTGAGATAAAACAGATTGTAAGAAGATTGTAAGAAGACAATTAGATAAAGCCCAGTAAAGGGCTGGGAAAGAGATGCTTTGATGGAGTGAAATAAGATGGGACTGTGGATGATGATGATGAGGATGATAAGGAGGATGTGGAGGAGGCAGGAGGAGGATGATGAGGCAGAGGAGGAGGAGGATCAGGATGATGAGGAGGATGAGGATGAGGATGATGATCAGGATGAGGATGAGGATGGTGATGATGAAGACCACACATAAACAAGAAACCAACCAGACTAGGCTTTTTTCGACGCTCTATTCATTTTCTTGCTGATTGTGAATCTGATCAGAAAATGACAGGCATTTTTGAATTCAAAATATCAAACTAGGACTGGCGCAACATGGCACTTTGATGTACCAAATATGAAGCTGCATGGTTCAGACATCACCACTTCCTGTTTCTTAGTTAAACAGCAATGATGAGTTTGGGAAATATTAACCTATTCGTGTGGGTCAATTGAACTGGGTTCACAAGGATTATACAGTCTGTCTTGTCGCGGATGTAATACTTTCCAAAGATACTGAGTGAACTCGTTCCATCATATTTGACCGCTTAATGATAACGACAACGCAATGGTGGGATGTATCAGACAAGATACGGCATGAATGTAGCTGATTAAAACCGTGTAGAAGATAAGATCTTGTAAAGAGGTCCGACACAGAGTCGGTAGATTTAGCGATGGTTGCCCACGTGAACGCTACTCTGTTCCAAGATAATTACCTCAACGGAACACACCGTACTTTGTTGAATACCTATAAGTGATTCTTCTGTGTCCAGTGTGACACAGACGGTAGTGGGTGAATATCCCTACTTGAACAGCTTTAAAGTGGACGTAAAATAACAACTGCGTGCGAGCAGAATAAAATGGCATTTATACCTTAGAATATTTAAGGGACTGTCAAGTCATGAGGTATTGTTTCGTGTCATAACTCATGTAAGATTGGATCAAGCCCTATACAGGTATACAAACTGACAATACGATGCCCTAAAACAATCACCAACTTTTTAAAGCAATTATTTTTTTTTTTCAAAATAACAAAAACCTTCTCATTTTGTTTTTCGTGTCCATTGTTGTATAGAAAGAAAATGCTGACTTCACTCATCCAAAGAATGCGCTTCAGGCAATGTTATCCTCTCTCAAAATGTCAAAGATTTATGCAACATAATCCGGGAACATAATCTGTAAATTCTAGGGGCTAAATGCATGTTGAGCCGTAAGTATTTAGCGATTTCGTTGTAGACAATCTCAATATATTAGTCCAGGCTCTGGATGAAATATTAATAATAGAGAAGAGCGTGCCTGGATTCCAATGCCTGGATGATAAAAGTCAACAATGTGTTTTATAGTGATATAAAGGAGATAGTTGCATAGTAACGAAAACATGGAGGACAGACAAGGTTGATGGTAAATATTTGGAAATGATTGTTTAGAATTTTCAAAAAGTTGTATACATTTAAGTGCTGTTGCAACTTTGAAGGAGATATGACCCTAAAAGACATCTCATTGAGGCTTCTCAATCTCCTTAAAGTAAGAACACTATTATGCATTTATCGCAGAAAATGGATGGCAGTCAAAAAGTCAACAAACCCACAATTCTGATATCCATTTGTTACAAATCAGTGAGTACCGATTTATTTCTGGTTCAAAAGGAAGGAAAATATTTTGAGTTTAACTGTTAGAAATACATATTGAATAAGAAACCTTTTTACAGGCATCCTTACCGTAATTCACACAGGATGTGAGTTGCTTGTGTTGATAGTCTTTCACCATGGCGGTAACTAGTCGCACAATACAAAACATGAACAAATTGCTGATAGAGGGAAGTTGGATTGTGCGTGGAGTAGCATTGGATTATTAGTCGTTTCAAATGCACGTGGGCATGGTAGTGTCGCTAGAGACTGGAATACCCTTTGAAGAGACCTGAAATGATTGGAGCGCTGCTAGAATATAATCATGTTGAGGAAACGATGAATTTTGATACCATACTTTAATTTCACATTACGGAATGCAGAGGTGCGATCACAAAATGTGAAACACGGTAATATTACCTGCTATGTTGACAACATTATAGTATCAATGATAGTTCATATTTGTTACCATACTCGATATGTGAATAATACAAATGGTTAAACATTACAAGTCTGAACACACTCCGGATGTGTATATACCCTTATGTCTGAAGTAGTTCAGCAAGAAAAATGTTCAAACTGAAATCGACCCATACTATAATCGCTTCTACTTTTTTGAACGGACATAATTTAAAATTGTCATCATCATCGTCATCATCTGGCGGCCGCAACCGAGATTCCATTTACAACGCCATGCCAGAAGTCTTTATCCCTCATTAGGCTAGGAAGTTCCTCATTTTCGTATTGAGTGTCCCTACCAATTACATCGATGTAGTTAAGAGGTGTGCATCCTCTATTTGGGCACGGAAGTCTCCAACATACTAACATCGGAAACAACTTGGTCTTCAGAGCGACAACAGTGGCCAGCAAAGTGCACTCTACGTTGAGCGATGGTAGCAGAGATGGGAGGAATGTCTCCGTAAATTTGTTGTTTAGTCCTGTGATCACGCCATGAGAAGTTCTGTACCCTTATGAGAAGCTTGGTATATGTGCCATCAAGGCGATCTTGAAGCTCGTTCTTCATGGTTCAGGTTTCGGCTCCATATAGAAGAATGCTTTCAACATAAGCACTAAGGAATGCTAGCTTTGTTGACTTTGCTATATTTGATTGCCAGATGTTATGAAGCTTGTTACAAGCTTGAAGGAAATCCTTCATGCTTTTTCTTCTTAGCGTATCCACTTTCATTGGTAATGGCTTGTGGTGGTGTCAGGATTTATTCAACTGAGTAAGCTGGTCCGGGGCCGCGTGTATCCATGATACGGACGCTCCTAACATGGCCCATCTGCTGTCAGCAACATAGGACCCAAGGTACTAAAAGTCACTGACCTCCTTGAGTTGTGTGCCATCATTAGAACATGTCTCTCGTCCTCATTCATAGTCATATATTCGGTCTTTTTTGCATTGAGAAATAGACTGCAGTATCCTCCAATGATGGGCATCGCACAGTTGATCAGCTCTCAGGGCAAGATCATCTGTATAATCAAGATCAATGCAGGGATGTAAGTGTTCAGTCTATAGCCTGAATTCAGGCCTTCAGTTACTCAAAATTTCCGCAATTTTATTTATTTTCAGCCCGTTTTGAAGCCTTTTAGCCTAAATTCACGCACTTTTTCAGGCTGTTCAGGCTTTTCTCTTCAGGCCCTCTTACATCCCTGTCAGTGAGATACTGAAAATTGTACATTGTGTTAAAAAATACAGGGTTAAGTAATATACACTATTTGTATTGACTGGTAGGTGGTGGCAGTGATGTCATTGCCACCGTTCATTTAGCAGAATTTTGTTGTTTCTATAGACAAAGTATTGATCTGACAGGTGCTAGATAGGTTAATATCTCTGCTCTATGTTGGCGTCATAGAGCAAATAACAGTAATTATTTTTTTGTGAGCCGCCAGCTATAGCTGGCAGGACCACTTAGCAATCCGTTGTGCGTGTGTATGTGTGTATGTGTGTATGTGTGTGTGGATGTGTGTGTCAAAAATTGTTAAGTTTTTTTTTTTTTTAAATTGACCTCAATTGAAAAGTTTAACTTCAGTTGGAACCAAACTTCTGTCATAGGTGCACAATGGGATCCATCATATGTTGATGAGGTCAAAGGTCATGTTGAAAGCTCAAAGGTCATGTGAGGTCAAGTTGAAAAATGGGCTAAAAATGTAAAATTGATCTAAATTGAAAACTTGAAGTTCAATTGGAACCAATTTTTTGTCATAGGTGCACCATGCGATCCCTCATATGTTGATGAGATCAAAGGTCACGTGCCAGGGTCAAAGGTCATGGGGCGGCCCACAGCTTATATTCTTTGAATATAGCGAGCGCGAAAGCCGAGAACCGCGAAATTCTAGTTTTATTATGAATACATTTATTATTATCTCATTTTTTCAAATAATTAAAAATGTAGAATTGGTCCATCTTAGTGTGTTGACTGTTTTGTTTTGTTTGGTTTTTTTGCTCCTTACAAAAATGATTAGCTCTGCGATATGAAGCAATAAATGAGAGCAATGGAATGGGATCACATTGCATGTTTTGCTGCATATAATACACTACAGGTTACACACCACTAACTCACTTATACACAGTAGTCTATGGGGAAAATGGCAACTTTGAGCATGTTTCTTTCGCATTTAAAAACTCTCACAGAGGAAATACAACAACATCACCCCAAAGTACAAGCTGAAATCACCAAATAACCAAATTTTGAACATATGATGACCAGAAAAAAATTTAGTTACGAATCACCAAACTTGCCCGATGTCAGACCGGCAACCCAAGATTCTCTATAGTCGGCAAAGCTAGTAATTTGCAAATCGATGTGAAATTGATGACCGCGGAGTAAATTTCCTCAAATTCACTGTCCAAATGCCGCTTAGTTTGAGAAAACATACCAGTCTACCATGTCAATCATGAAATTTTATCACTTTCTTAATATAACTAGTGCATTTTCAGACATTTTAAAGCACTTTTTCCAGATGCCATGCAAGAAAGTAGTCCACCCAAGATTTTTGATCCTTACGGCAGCCAGGTTAGTGGTGTATAACCTACATACTATCGACGTCGAAGTGTATTGTGGAATAAGTAGATAATTCTATTCCTGGGTGGTGTCATTTGACAGGAATAATTGTATATCGGCACACAGGGAGTTGTTAGTAGTATTGAGTCTGTGTCTGGGAGTCTTTCAGTTTACGTTAAGTGATGCATATTCATTATGGATTGTTATATACTCATTTGCATATTTCCTTCCAAAAGCAGGAATTTCCACTTGCTTGTTATTGCATTGACTGCTTAAAGTCTATACAAGCCAATCTTTATTCAATTGACTTCAATCGTTATTTCCATTAAAACAAGATAATTATACTTGCTAGGAAGAAAGGCATGTCAAACTCTAGCATATGGCAATATTAGAGTTCCTATCATAAGTCAAAGATCTCCGAATGTCATTTTTTCAGTTCGTCCGATTCAGTTGAAACTTTGTGGCTCCTGGGGTCAAAGATCACCCAGTGTTATGTGACTATTTATGTGATTTTATAAACTTAATTGGTAGAGCTATAAGACTGATTAAACATATTTTGTTAATCCCTAGAAATCATTCATGTACCATTATTGCCTTCCATAAATCTGAAGGCTTGCAACTGTTGTGGTTGAACTGAGAAGGTCGCAAGGCGCAACAGAAGTTCAGTTGTTGACATGAATTTTGTGGAATTAAAAAAGTATCAGGTAAAATACATATACAATTTCCCTCAAAATCGAGAAAATATCCACGCTTGTCTAGTACGGTACACTGACTTCAGTCTTAATCCGGTGCGCAGTGGCCATGTGCTCCCGAAATCCGTGACAAAAAGCCTTCAACAACAGGTGGATTAGACTTCGTATGTCATTGTACCGAACTCGAACTTAAATAGAATGTTTCCTTGTTCTTGTCCAGAAATACAAAACCCATACTTAAGAATTGTTTTCAAGTATTAGATGAGATTGAATGAGATGCGTATTTCATTGTGTCTCCGACTCTACGTTAAAAAATAAAAATAGAAACCCAAAGGGCAGCCATTGGAATTCTGTTCTTCACTACAGACATTGAATTCCTGACTACTTTATATTGCTGACAGGTAACAAGGGAAGTGATATTACGCATCAGCACCATTGATAAATATTAGACTTAACTCTTTTCTGCTCTGATTTCCCCCAAATTTCGAAGCCAAAGTCTTAAATTGTGTTTGAGCAGCTTTGCAAACAACGCGATGGACGACGTAAATGAACTGGTGTTGATGGTGACTCACGTTTGCTCTCCGTAGCCAGGTCATCGTCGTAGTTTGGTATGTTATCAGGTCTCTATTAACTGTGGCGGGCGGCGCGACAGGTTGTTTGTCATTTACACAGATGCTACTGGCCCATCGTATGTGTATTTGCTAAATATCTATATTTTGGACGTACATATGTGGACGTACGTAGCGGATACAATCGGGATACGTTAAAGTGACACACAAACAGGTAACCCACTTTACTTACAATGATGTTTCAGTTTTCTGTGAATTGTATTGGTCAAATTCACATTTGGCACCTTATAGGGTAATAAGACCAAACAATTACTTCTGTGTAGTTGATTGGTGGGCTTACGTTGTGTGTTACCGTAACAATTATGGAGGCTTATTCAAAAAGAAATTGCTCTGCTGATCATAGGAATATAGCGCTTCTTGTAGCCGATCACATACGAAGCGTGTTTGCGTCGTGCAATAACAATTGTCAACAACTGAGCAGAGATATTTCGATCTGGGTTACGCATATTTCAATGCTGCATTGTTTTAGTTTGGTCGTATTTAGATATGGTGTGTAAACCCCTGGCCCCGCAGTGGACTGTAGCTGTTCCAGATACTTGGTCGTTCTTGTCAAAAAAAAAAACTGCACATATTCTTGACCATAGGCCTTTTTGTAATCAGCATGACAATGCATTTCAATCAGTCCACAGAAGCTTAGTCTTAGTGTGTTTTCCCCCAAATGATCGCATGCAGTCATTATAACACCCGGATACTGGACAATATGCCAATGCTGGAACAGTAATCATCGCAATTGATATTATAACCTTTCTTATTCAATATTTGTGCATTGGATTTACATGGAATGATAACAGTGTCAACAGTTTGCAATGCTACTAGCGCGAACTGCCCAACACGAGAAAGCATTGGGTTCTCGTTTGTGCAACTCGACATGGAAATCGACTGTCATTTTAGAACGGTTTTTGTTAAAATCAAATTCGCATTGCATAATAGTTACGTTACAATGATATGAATTTTCCTGGCAGGTACAAGAAAATATTGCCCTATATATATATTAATATGTGAAAAAGGACGTCCGTTTGTTATTGATGGCTCTGCCTTCCCATTAAGGCGTTGATAATATCAGCAGTGCAATGCTTATGTCACTGCACTCAGAAAGCTGGTGAATTGAGAAGAGATTATGCATTTCGGGGCAGTTCCGTTGTTTTTGCCATACAAAATCGCACTGTAAACAAAGATATGTGTGCAAAGAAGCTTAAATAATAAATCGTCGAAGGTCAGATTTTAAATTTCAAACACTGTCAGTAGGAGAAGTGTTACAGTGTGTCAGTATCGAGAAATCTAGTGTTATCTGAGCGATGTCCCAAGATATGTGTTTATCACCTCCCTGATGCCATGATGGACGTTAATATTTCAACGTATCACAGAAACAGACTTTCCATATTTTCTTTCTTGAACACGCTACCCTCCATGTAGTTTACAGAGACAGTGTGTGCAAATGACCCTTTCTCATATTTTTGTACGTTAAATATATCCCGTTTGACATGATTTCTGATGCCTGGTTCATGATGCCCAATTCATGATGCATCTCATTTATTTTGACTAAAAGAAAACTGACATATTTTAATAGGTAATTAGATGTACGTATAATGTCGTAAACTCCAATATCGCCTTGACGCGTTCAAGAATTGCTGAAAAGAATCGTAACCACGAATTGTGCACCCGAAGTAAAGTAAGAAATGCCGAATGTTCGACCCGTGTCCTACTCGTATTGCAGACGATACAAATAACAATACGACTGTGCTCTGATATTGAATCGCAATACTGTTGGCATAGCGTGGATTGGATGTAACTGAAAACTGCGAAAACAGTCAATTCTGAAAAATATATGTCAAAAATGTCTGCTTTATATGAATAAAAAAAAAAAAAAAAAAAAAACCCCCCCCCCCCCCCTTCGGGAGTTTTGTTACAAAAAATGGCTCAGGTAGACGAGGGTTAAGGCGTTGATAATATCAGCAGTTCAATGCTGATGTCACTGCACTCAGAAAGCTGGTGAATTGAAAAGAGATTATACATTTCGGGACAGTTGCTTTTGCCATACAAAATCGCACTGTAAACAAAGATGTGTGCAAAGAAGCTTAAATAATAAATCGTCAAAGGTCATATTTTAAATTTCAAACACTGTGACGTCAGTAGGAGAAGTGTTACAGTGTGTCTGTATCGAGAAATCTAGTGTTATCTGAGCGATGTCCCAAGATATGTGTTTATCACCTCCCTGATGCCATGATGGACGTTAATATTTCAACGTATCAAAGAAACAGACTTTCCATATTTTCTTTCTTGAATACGCTACCTTCCCGATAGCTTATAAGTTGCAGAGAGTGTGTAAGTGTGCAAAAAATCCTTTCTCCTATTTTTGTATTACTCGAGGTTTTGTCGTTAACCCCGTTAAAAAGATCCCGATGAGTTGGCCATGATTTTTGATACCAGATTCATGATGCCCAATTCATGATGCATCTCATTTACTTTGACATATTTTAATAGGTAATTAGAACACGTATAATGTCGTTAACTCCAATATCGCCTTGACGCGTTCAAGAATTGCTGAAAAGAAACGTAACCACGAATTGTGCACCCGAAGTAAGGTAAGAAATGCCGAATGTTCGAGCCGTGTCCTACTCGTATTGCAGACGATACAAATAACAACACGACTGTGTTCTGATATTGAATCGCAATACTGTTGGCATAGCGTGGATTGGATGTAACTGAAAACTGCGAAAACAGTCAATTCTGAAAAATATATGTCAAAAATGTCTGCTTTATATGAATTTAATGATATTTATTACGAATCGTGTAGGTACTCTGAAAGCCCAGCTTGCGACTTGCAAAAGAAATGCACCGACACAGCCTCATGTTTGGACCTTTCTCTGTCCCAAAATATACAAACTGATCACCTAAATCATTGTGATTCAATCAGCTTCCTTTTCATCAGTTCAGTATTGTGAAAATTAGGTCTATATTGAATCTGATGCACTAACCATGCTAACTGAGGGCTAAATTAATAGTGGAATCCCTGTATAAATTGTGAGCTGGGATCATGGATATCAATGCAGAGTATAATAAGTACCTGAACTGAATTTGAAGCATTTTCATCATTTAATATATTGGTATCCTTATGTTGGCATATAGATTCGGGTAGAGTGAATTTGAACATATGGTGTTTCCCGTCTTAACGTAATTTGAAGCAATTCTAAATTACGTTACACTGTATTCACTTCCATGTCTGTGCGGCATCGAAACCCGGTAGTGTTCAGTGCATTACAAATGCGGTTACTCGATTTAGCGATGGCAGATGATCCGCTAGCCAACACTCTAAATTTTTAGGGATTTAGAAGTTAATCCTTTAGAATTGTAGTTAGTGACCAATCACAACAAATGTAAAATTAAATCCTATTTAGATCCAATCATATTAGATTTGAAATCAAATCTAATATGATTTAATGTTAATTTAATAGAGATTAATTTTAAATCCTAACATTGATTGGTCACTAAATACATTCTTAAGGATTAACCTTTAAATCCGTGAAATATAGAGTGTATTATTTACTGAAAGACAATACAAAAGTGTTATATGTCTGGTTGTATGAGGGGCGTAGTTCGAGAAAGTGCTACTCTGGCCGGGCCATAGGATGGCAAAAGTTTATTGTCATTTTGTGCGTAAGAAATTTGCGCATTCATCAGTTTTTGAATAATAAAAATAAATTAAATAAAATTAGTTACGGCAAAAAGTATCAGACGGGGACTTTCTTTTTTTCCTGAGTGTATTTCCTGGTCCTTTGGGACTATATGAAGAATCTCAAAACATTTTGAAAAGGATCGACGCATTTTGAAATATATTACCCTAGGATGACCTTGAACCTTTATTGCCTTATAACTATTAAACTAGAACACACCTGTAGTGCAAACTATGCCTTTTTTAATCGTTAGGACATGGCCAAAATGTTGGTATAGATTTCAGTACAATTATAGTATATTTCCCCTGTACAAACCTCCCCGCTACTTATAGTTCTAGACTTTTGATTTGTTATTCTCTCATCATTTATAAGTATAATAACAAACCGTTATTGTATTTAAATTTCTTGCACTATAGTTCTAATAATAAAAATATTAACCAATAATAGCATTTCTAATGTGCCATCAATCTAGATGTACTATTCCGAGGCGCAGAATACAAAAATACAAGCAACTAGAAATACATACATGATAAAACGAAATCAATTAAACACTTTGTCATATAAGTGAGTCTTTAACAAGCGTTTAAATGATTGAAGTGAATTACAACATCTGGTTTCCAATGGTAGTAAGTTCCAGAGAGTAGGTGGAACAAGTGAAAAAGCACGATCGCCAAATGTAGAACGAGTTCGTGGAACAACAAGCAAATGTTTGGCAGAAGAACGAAGCATGCGTGAGGGATGATAATGAACAAGCAGATTTGATAAGTACTCTGTGGCAGTGCCATTCAATGCTTTCCAGGGTTAGCACTAGCAGAAGAATTTTAAACTTCATTTTCTCCCGAACAGGGAGCCAATGGAGGTATTTTGATATTGTAGTGATGTGATCAAATTTCTTTGTTTTGGTAAGAATGCGGGCAGCTTCATTTTGAACAAGTTGAAGTTTGCGAAGTAAGTGATCAGTGATGCAGAGAGGTCACTGGAGAAAAAAGTGAAAAAAAAGGTATTAAGATTATACAATTAATGTGTTGCTTGCAATCGACGCAATCTGGTTTGGGACGGTCCAAATTCTTGAACCAATCATTTGCATCAACAAACCTATGTTATATGCAATTAACATTAAGTTGTGCACTAATCTCAATTCCTTGTATGTAAAGAGTATTTCAATGAATATCATTACGTAGAAAATACGATGACAACAACCGGAACTGTGAAATTGAAACTTCGTCTTATAGACCGTATTCAATAGCCAGCCATGTTGGTGGACAAGATAGACGCATTCCAGTACTACAATACATTCACCTGTCAATGATCCCTGTGCAATCGCTAAACATGGATCGATTGACAGCTTAATGTATTGTAGTCTTGGAATGTATGCATCTTGTCCACCAACATGTCTGGTGGCTGACGTCATATTGAATATGGTCTATTGTATATATTAAGTGTTGTATTAGCTGCACACACCTGAATTTGACATACTTTGTATGAGCTGCTCTTTTATTAAGTTGATGAGCAACAGAAGAACTGAACTTCCTACAATGGTAGTGACATTATTTTAACGGGGCATTAGTAAAACAGGTTTACGTTCTTATTTAAAAAGAAAGATGAAATTTAAAAAGAAAGATGAACAAAGATACTGTGCGCTGCGCCGCGCCATCCGATTTCCCAAATTGCTGTTGTGACAGGTAATATCGCTTACGTTCCTAGAGGAAAATGACTACCAACCTGACGATCACCGCAAAGAAGACAGATAGCGTTATTTTTCTTGTTAAATCTAGGGGCAATTTCCCCCTAAAACAAGAAAGGGGGTCCGTCCCATGATTTTTGAAAAGTGGTAAAAAATGACATTCAGGGACGTAAAGGGTATAGAGCCTAAAGGCGAGGGAGCCGTATAATTTTAAGCTGTATTTTGGAGTAGTATTATAAGTTGAGCAAGACAAAGAAATGATGAATTTGTGCAGGTTTTACCATTTAACCAACTCTATTTCCGAAGAATAATGACAGTTAAAGAGCACAAAACATCGGTAATCATTTTTGTCGGTCTTAGTAAATACTATAAAAAGCCGTGAGCCCTATTTCCCGAAGCCGTCTTACCATGATTCGGAGCGAGTCTGTTTAATATTCCGTTGAAAGCCAACCTAGATTAAGATAAGACTAAACGCCCTCGGAGCTCCAAGAATCCGGTCCCGGGTTTGTGCGCGCTGCTGTATGTAACACGATATTCGCTCACGTGACCTAATTATGGTGTCGTTTCAAAAATCGCGGATGATTATCGGAATTGGTTCCTAGCCTATCATTTGGTAACAACCCGGGGTTTCCGGATTTGGGTTACCTGTTAACATGGTTAAAGTAGGTCATAAGCTTGCTATATATTTTATTTTTTTGCCATTTCAGTGAGCCTAAAATTTGTTCGAGCTAATGGCAAAATACTGTGTTTCCGATAACAACAAATTTGAAAAAAAAAATCATTGCATTGTTAGAGTACATTTGGATGATTATAAACGTATCTGCGAATTACTTATTGAAGGCCTTGGAATATTTTTTGGAAATTGCATATCAAATGATACGTGAGGGAGTAAACTAGAGAGAGCGAAACAGACAATCAAATAAATACATGTATACATAAAACTCAGAAATAAAGAGGAGGACAGATTGATAATAGAGATGGGCTGAGGCTGCATATACATATTATAGACACACTACGATACGCAAAGACAAAACCGGTGGACGTATGTGAACGTGATAAACATTCACGATTACTGTGTACAATTACCTGAAAAATAACCATACAACGTTGAGACGCTTTGTAGTCTTGTTATGAACTCGGTTAAGAATGTCCAAGATTGAAGTCAAATTTATCACAGTGAATATCCTCAAAGACGCATCCGGGACTTTTGTAGTCAGCCATATAATGTACACAGTTGCTTAAAGTTGAAAGGCCAGTAGTTTGTTGCTCTCTCGGTCTTCAAAAATGGCGCATTGAAGAGTTAATATTAAATGCAGCTTACATGTATTGAAGAAACTCAAGTTGACAACCCTTCCTATTAGGGCATTTCGTCGTAATCTCTTACATCATTAATGGGGCTCAACCATTAACTCATTATTGTACTTCTACGCCCTAAATGAAAACGTAGCGTGCTTGGTTACCGCAAAAAAGAGACATGTCATTGTGTCGGAATTCATCGCGGGAATGTCTGTCACCTGCTCGTAATTATTTTACCAATCATCTTTTCTGCGACTTTCAAGTCTGGGACAGGTTAAGTCATGAGGAGCAGCAAAGGTAGTCTAACCACTTGAGGTAGGGCTTTGTTAAAATCTCAGCGGTAATTCGAGAAATCCTCTCGGCCCTAAAGGCGACCAGATTTGCTCGAGTTCAAATATATATATATATATATTTCAAATCAAAATTATACATTTTTTCCGGGCAGCATATTTTTTTGGATGAGAAATATATTGAATTGAGTCAAAACACGATGGGTCTTTGGTCACTCTGAGATGAAATTGGTTAAGTGGTGAGGAGCGGAAAAGGTGAGGCAGTATAATCACTTGAGCCAATGCTTTATTAAAATCTCGAGGTATACTAGGAATCCTAGGCATGCTAGGGAACTGTTAAAGTAAAGATCCGGTTATCTTAATAAAACTGCAGTGACAATACTTGATATCTTGTGGTCGAACTGATAATACAATTTGTTTCATTGTATGTAATAGAGCTACAAAAGTAAGTACATCGAATTAAAATGATAGCCTCATAATGTTTGCCTCATAATGTATGTAACTAACACGATAGCAAATAACAATTTAGCAAAATAACCCAGAGGGTACGAATGTTCTTAGCCAGTATTGGCACTAGTGTGATGTAGGACGGTCCTTTTCATATCATCCATGCAATAATTAGTAATCACTCCAATTATGTCACAATTGTAGTATGAACTCTTTTCTAATTTTGTTTTGGAATGAAACTCGAACAGGTATTTAGAGCATGTTTAGTATGGTGTTTTGCCACAAATTTGAGTTATTTTGAGCTGTTTTGAGTTCACATTTGAGTTATATGAGTTCAAAATTGAGTTGAGATCAAATTTGAGTTTTGTTAAAATCGTTACATTATGTGTTAAACACAACAAATTCCTATCGATTAATATCAACATATTGTCCATGTTCGTTCATAAAAAAATAATGTTATACACTTCACATTAAAATAAGGGATATATTGAATGAAAAAGCGTGATTGTTGTTATGAAGTTGTCGGTTATTCGGCGAGTCCGTTTAGGTAGTTTCGAACCGGCCAAAATGCCAAAGAAGTGCTCGAGTACAGTTTGAAATGTTACAAGTAAATGTGCCTAAGTATTTATGGAAGAATCACAGACATGAATCTCCCTTAAACCGTCTTCTGCTTATCTTCTGAGAAATTCGATCTCGTGTGCAGACTGAATCTTCACACTAAGTTTACACAATGTGTTAACCCTTTCACCGTGTTCGCCGTAGTAGATTCTGTATAGGTTATATAACACATATGCTTCCTAAGTTTGTTTGAACTCATTGGAATGTATTTTTCATGCTTATTCTGAATATGGATATGAAATTCATAATCTTGAATTAAAAAAAATTACAAAATGTTGAATTCTGAGCAACTTTAATCTTTAACCACTTGGCCCCGGTGCATGGATTAGGTTTACACAGCAAGGGCCCCGGTGTATGGGTTAGATTTACACAGCAATGTTAAGAATTTGTAGGAAACGCGAGAACTCTTAGCCCAACAATAGTGTATGTATGTTCTGGCTTCGAACCAACCAAACAGAAAGTTGCTCGAAAATTTCAATTGTTGACAGTTCATATTTCTAAGAGGTTTTTATTTTGCCGGAGTTGGTTGTTTACCATCGCTGTCGATCGGGGTCAGTAGCATCCTTGGATGCTCCCACCAGCATCTTCAAGGAGCGAAACCCTCGCCGTGAAGCATGCTAATCAATGTCGATTTTGTTTTATCAGCATCAAATGGGAAGTAGTCCGCTCTCGTGGTATATTTGATCGCCAACAACAAATAATTTCCAAACCCTGTACGCTTAGTGCGGAAAAACTCGCATGTTACGCATTTTTTTACCATTAATAATGTTATTTGCGTTGCGCCTTTGCATGTTTTTGACCTTTCGCAAGTTGTCTCACCACTAGATCACCTGTTTAAAATTTAAACGGTTATTAAACGGGTTAACTTGCAGCGTGACTGACCAACCAGGCTGATTAAACTTTAATTTTTTTATTTGTGTATGTTGTGTCCGTGGATGTGTTGTGATCGTTGTGGCGATATCACAGGGGTTAGTTCCTCGGATGTTTTAGGGTGATGCAATAAATGAAAGCTCATTAAACATCAAGAACAACGCTTCTGCGCATAGCATGCGATATGCAGAATAATGCATGCTGGGATAGTGTCCTGACTATAATGTTTTGTTTTCATTATCCCCATCATTTAGGACACTGTTGAATGACCTACTTTGTGTATATGATTAACTTAAATCACCCCTTGTGTTTTAAGTATTACTCTTCGCAAATTAACTAGCTTTTAAGTGCTCTAATGCGTAGACTCGGCATGTCCAGGAAATTGAGTTCAGCAGTGATGATCATGATGTAGCTGCATGTTTATCTTACAATGGCCAACCGTGTTGACTTTATTGACCGACGTAGTTCATCGTGCAAACATCACGCGTCATTTTCTTCCAAATTAAGATACCTCACTGCTTGTTTTCAAGATATTATTAAATAAATTAAAAATTATGCACAAGCCATGTTTCGAGTAATTGGATTTAAAATGGAAATGTGCGGTATCGAAATGTTTTCAAGATGCTCTTTCTTTGAGGAATGAGGAGAGTAGAGCTATCTTGAAATTAATATAAGAATTGATATTTGTAATTGAATGCATGATGTCTTAAATTGAATCAAAGATGTGCCTCTGAATAATTTGTAAATATCTGTTCTGCATCCACTTAAAATTTAGAATTAATAAGCTATATACATACATGTGTCCCTCTGGCTACATTCCACAGTTGTCAGTTTTAAAACTGTCCAGAATTCTACGTAGTAAAATGCAAGTTTCAGATATGGAAAATTTGATAGCAATAAATTCAAATGTAAAATTTTATATCATCCAATAATCAAATAAATCTATGTTTTAGCAATAATGTTTTCTGCGCTTTAAGGAAGAATGCATATAGAGGTTTTGTCTTTGCAAGGTAACAGGCACCAAGTGAGATCATTGTCTTCATCGTGGCATAAATCACAAAGCATATTGTATTGAGGGATTGTGTTTACACATCCACTGATCCTTATCCGACATAAAGCAATAATTTTGTTTTCTGTAATATCATCTCAATGTATGTACCAAGATTTTGTTTCTTTTAATGAGGTGCTTTATGAGTATCGGTAGTTGTAGCCATAACTCAACCGCTATGAGATGGCGCCTCGACGCTTATTGGTCAACATCGAGATCGAACCAATGAACGTTAGATGGCGCATAGCGACTGTGTAGTCGCTAGCACCGTTACTCTGAATGCAGCTGTAGTAAAGAGACAAGGCTTCCCGGGTCACTGAACTGTATTTTCAAAGACAAGATGTAGTTGGAAGACGTTGCGGTTTACTTGTAGCGAGATAGTAAAAAAGAAAAGATGAGTATAGTATGAACCCGGATGTTCAAAACTGAGAGCTATATCCGTCATGTTCAGCTGACGGTTATTTTGTCGTGGCGCTATGTATGGAGAGTATACTTCTTACTATTGTTGCTTTAAAGAATGGGTTAAAAGCTTTCTGTGAGAAACTAATTGCATGCCAGGAATCAAGTCTGTTATGTACTTCACAGTCATTTTGCTTTACCAGTTTGAATGTCTAGCTTGAAGTAACAACTTCAGCACAGTTCTGTGCTGCTGAAAAACAGTGTGTACATGTATGTATATGCATGCATGAATTCACTTAAACACACACATGTGGGAGACCTACATACATGGCTATCTTACATCTGCTCACATTATGACATTACATGAGACACAGTTACATCTTTCAGAAATCACCGCATAAATCATTTATTCTCTCAGTTGAATCTATCTCATGTATTGTTTTGTTTATTTCGACAGGGGCTTGTATTACTGCTCGCATTCTACCCGGCTTGTGTGGTATCTCAGGACAATTTTACTACCACAGAGATGGGGGAGTATACTTTCTATGCTGGGACCACCCAGAGTCCGCCACCCTCCCCGGCCGTTCCCAGTACTCCCACGCCCATTTTAACACATCCGGTTATCGCGCAGATGAACAGGACTGCATTTGATGTATTTTTTGAAATGTTTAAGACTACGTCAGGGTCACTGAATTTCTCTCTCCCTTATGAGGAATGTATAGGAAGACAAACATTGGAAGAATACTATCTGAATTTCGATCTTGGCGAGAAGGGTAAGTGATATCATATTTTATATAATTTTAAAAATGTGTTTATTATCAGCAAACTCCACCAAAACTACAATATTTTGTTCATAGTCCATGGAACGGTTGTTAATATGGGCAGCTATTGCAAGGAAATTAGGCTTGAGGCGTATTGTCATGGTAACTTTCTTTCCTCTTCCCCGCCCCCTCCCACTGAGGTCAACTTGATGCAGCGAGATTGACGAAGTGTACCGTGTTCACACAACAAGGAATTGAAGGGGCGGGAACAAAATCTACGCGAATTCTTGTAAGCTATGTCATTATGTTGAATTCCAAATGCGTTCATTCTTGACACCCAAATTATCGTGAAATAAGTAAAAGTGCTAGTGTCGTGGATTCAGTACGAACGGTTTTTATTTGCTACATGTACTCTCGTCTTCAAGAGATAGAGGTATACATTTACTTTACATTTACTACATGGTTTGTATATATTCGTTATTTTATATAATGGCCCCATTCAAGATGTAATTCGGGATGGAATAGTTAAGTGTACCAACTTTTACTTTACCCAGAATGCACTGCAACGCGATAAAAATAATACCACTGCACTCTGATATACAATTCTGAGATAAGTAGGTATACTCATCTCAGACACAATTGGTAACTGAAGACACTATCGGAGTCTGACGGCCATATTGGGAATTCCTAAAGAGCCCATGCAGGCAGTTAAGAGCCGGTCATTTACACAACATGTGTTCCCATTGAAATGTGGATAAGCGAGAGTACAGAATCAAGCCAATTCAGTGAGCTCGTTTTTTTTTAAGTTGCGCGCGTATGGGATCCCGGATGGCATGTCCCTAAAACGGGGACCAGAGATAAACTTTTGTTAAACAGGTGTCTCTGGAATTCTATTGTATTGGGTATAACAAGATGTCCGCCAGTTGTTTCACTCATCTAATATACAGTTTCTGCTGTGTAGCCAATCCATTGTGTAGAGATAGTGAATAATACACATCGCAATATGAGACACTGGTACATTTCGGAATACACTCATTTTTTTTCAAAACCCATATTGCTACATATGGTTACAATGCTTTTACATGTGTTAACGCTCACCTGAAATGATAAAGTCCAAATCAACACTTTTAAAATGGAATCATTTGTAGTAAAACCACCCAGGAGTGTTTTTTTTTCAGAATACTTAGGTTCACAGTTTTAAACCAATGGAAAATACACATTAGAGTTGATTAAGTATAACTTAATGGTGTTCATGTAATAACCGAATTTTAACACTTTTGGTGATAAAAATACATGTATTCACAATAAATTCCAAAAATCATGGTAGCCTTGGCGTCATAATGTGACTTATGCGTACTATGATACAGCATTTTTGTGTAAAAATAAATGGGTGTTTTTTTTGTTCCTCCAATAGGTCTTAGGCATTTATATTTGATAGCAATTTGAAGGAATTTATACTTTACTGACCGAGCCTATTTTCTCTTAAAGACAATCGAGATGAAAAGTCATGAACCGCTATATTCCTAACTTTCAGTTACGCTACATTTCGTCTGAATACCTTTCATCGTATTTTCACAACTATACCCTTATCCCTAACTTCTTTAAGGAATTCTTTAAAACCAAGAAGTTTCTCCGCGCTTTTTATCATTTGCACATTCCCAAATTAGTATTTGATTGAAGATCCAGAAATAAAATTACAAATTTATAGCTGGCGCGGAACTTCTTCACAATCATGTGTCTGTGATGGAGTTTAAATGCGATTATAGGTGACAACATGCCTCTGTTGAAGAAAGGCGGTTTTCGTCATGAAAGTGCACATCTCGGTTATTTATTGTCCATGTCAAGCTGTAGTATGGATTGAAGAACGTTTCGATGAATTGGGTAACATTATCCCTGAGAGTAAAAACGTGATTAGAATATGTTTATGCCTATTGAAACAAAAGGTATATCCATATATTCATGATAATACCTCTTACTCTTATTGTTAATGTTCTCCTCGTCGGCTTTGTCATTCCGCTTCTCTGCGTTCCTTCAAAGATGTTAACAAAGCAAATGACGCGAATTTCCTCTGGAGGAACTATATTTCCAATTAAAAAAAAGGTTTTACAAAATGTCCTTTTTACCAACACACAAAACATGCCAACGTGCGTATCCCTATTCTTAATTAGCCCCTTGGAATTCATTCCCATCAATCGAATAACATCGTAGTCTGGGGTCGTGTATTATTTTGTCTTGACGCGTCCTTTCTACATCTCGATAGATATCCAATCCAAAGCCCAAACCATCCACTAAATAAAGCAATAAGTTTATTCCGTGAAGGTTTCCGAATTCAATAATGTGTGTCGAAAAAAGTGTGTCAGATGGGTCAGGGTTCTAAACTCCAGAATTTACTCCCTAGAAAATGTGCTAAATGGATGAAAGAGATATTTGGAAAAGGACTTTGATTACGCATATCGGCTAAGTAATTGGTTTTCGGGACGATAATTTTAAATATTACAACCTTTCAATAATAGGGGGGTATATCTACTACTAATTGCATATTGTGTTGAATGTCAGAACAATTCTTTCCATAATATTAAGTGACCCTAATGTACATCATGCTGCATTTACTGAAGCTAATAGCACAATTTCCAGTAAAGCCGTTCAGTATGCAGAAGAAAAAGCACTTCAGATTCGCCTTTGTTATCGGCAGTACAGAGCCGTTGTTAGTATACCATGCAGTTGAAAACTTTAGGTGCAGCACCACCCGATTAAGATTTGAGAGATTTTTTTCATGACGCAAATCACAGGATACCTGCGTCCCTCGCTCACGAATAAATGACATTGAGGCTTCTACTGTGGTGTTTAAATTAACCTGCCTTATATTCATTATTTATTCGAAAAGGAAATAACGATGAACACAATCATGAAAGAACTTTTGTGTGGGCCGCACTGTGGCCTAACATTCATTCATTCATTCATTCAACTTTATTTTAACCACGAGGCCCAGTTCTACCATAAGGCTGTTTTTCACTAGGGGCCGTGGTTCCAACAATTACCAAAAAGGTTACATACAAATGTCATGTGAGAACAACCAAAATTTAACAAGAAATCATTTACAAGGCTGTGATGAAATGTGGCCTTCAAAATTATTCTTAAATATACTGAATGGTGCTGATTTTGAAGTTTAGCTCAGTTGGTTCCAAATTCATGCAGCCTCTGTAGGATAGACTACGCTTCTTGTACTCCGTTTTTGGGTTGTTGAATTGTAACAGTTAAACATGCTGTGACGAATGTTATAATTATTGCTAGTAAATGAAAAAAGGCCAGAAAGATATGGAGGCTAGGTCATTCCAAATTTTGTAACAAGAGCGAACATTGTAACTTTTATGAGAAAGACGAAGCCAACCAAGGTGATTACGAACTTCATGACTAGGAGTATCCCGGCTACACCACATATTATACGTCTGCCCTGTTCTGTATAATCTGAAGACGATTAGCTACTGTAGTACCACAATTTCTCCAAACAACTTTCCAATAGTCATAAGTGTGGCAGGATACTGCTTACTAGAGAAGTAGTTAAGATATCATTTGGAACAACGTGACTTAGCATTGTTTTTAACATAAACATGTCTTTAAGTGATTTTTTGCGAACATTTGCCATTTGCTGCTTCCATGTCATGTCCTCATCAATGATAACTCCCAGATGCTTAAATTCAATGCACTTTTGAAGACTGACATTATTAATTTGAATAGACTAATCAATTAATTTGTGATCTGTAACCGATATAAACGCTTCTTGAACGAGTACCATAAATTCTGAACTTTCAATAAACTTAATTTGTTCACTTTCTAGCCATGTGTTTAAAGTGTGAAGATCTTCATAATACATTTTGAAATATCATCAATTGAGTTGGAAGCATATTAGATAATGGTGTCATCTGCATACATACTAACTTTATCAATGGGATAAGTACGTTAGGCAAATCATTATATAATAGAAGCCAAGAGGACCATCAATTCGAAAGCCTTGAGCATTCCACACACTATATTGCAACATCATAAAAGTAAATGCCGGTTACGGAAGTATGTTGAGTTCGACCACTTAAATAACTTTTGAACCATTTAGTTAGTCAATATTTACTTACTCCCTACAATTTTAATTTATTATGAAAAAGTATGATTTCAGTATCAAATGCTTTTTAAGATCAAGTGTTCATAAACCAACCATTTTACCTCTATCTATTTCCCATACCTCCTCATTTCCATTACTTAAAGTCAGTAAATTGGAATGAAGAGTGCGAAAGCCAACTGATTACTATTTATTAGATTATTTACATTTAGTTAGTTATAAAGTTGATCAAAACAGCTCTTTTCAGCAATCCTTAGAATTACAACCAAAATTGCGATAGCCTATAGTTACCAGTATCGCATGGGTCACCAGCCTTGAAACTGGGATTATCGGCGCTTTTCCAGCAGAGTGGGAAGACTTCCTAGTGTTTGAAAGAAGTGATTAATTAAGTGAGTAATTCTGGTGTGATGATTGGTGCAGCCAATTTAATAAGTTTTAGAAGGACATATTACTTAGACCAGTCACCCTTTTTGTCATTTATTTAATAGTTGTTTAAGGACATATTCATGAGTGACAGACAAAATCAAAAGGTGGCCCTTATTGTCATTCTCATCAATATGTGCGTTAAATTACAGACCTCATTATCTTTAAGTTTCCCTGCAAGCTTAGGTCCAATTTCTACACTCTAATTGAAGATGTGACTCCTGACGTTAAGAAATGAACACCCTTGGATACCAAAATTGAACACCTATTTTACTACCTATCCCTGGTGTTCAAATGGAACATTGAATAGAACACAATGTGTCTTGGTGGGGACATCATTTACAACTTTTTTTGTGTTCGAAATTCGAACACTGAACACGTTTCTAGCAAGTTAACACATTTTGGGGTTCAATGTAACAGTTTTTGAACACAGGAGGGGGTTTAAAATAAAGTGTGTTAACATTTAGAACCTGTGTGTAAAAAATGTATTTAATGTGAACATGTATTGTGAAGAGTTAGAACATGCAGTGTTCCATCTAGGAAATGCTTCATGTTCAAAATAGAATATGTAATGTTACAAATGAGAACCCATAAATAATGTGTTCAAATTTGGGTGTTCAAATAGATTTTCATCAAAGTGTTAAAAGAGCCAATTGTTGAACATATACTTGTTCAAAACTTATAACATGAACATACTATGTGTTTACTCTGGAGGACGTTCAGATGACAGCAAATTGGTATTTTCACATTGTCCGCAAATGTCAATCAAGAACAACAAATGCAAAGAAAGAATTAAACGTTGGAAATCAAACATATTTATTACCAATTCCCTTGGCAAAGTATTCCAAAACAGGACAGAAACCATTGCAATTAACTATACTCCAGCAGTAATATAAACCAATCCAAAATTCAAGTTAAATATACTCCAGTGATATAAACCCATTACCAAATTGAAAAATCCATACCCAGCTGCACATTACAGTAAAGGATAAATTGGAAAAATTACAGTCCCGCCCGAGACACTCCGTGGTAAGTTCACTCCAGCTTACGGTGAGTGAGCATGTCGAATTCAACAGCCCCGATCGACAGAATACAAGAAACATTGTCATAATATTGTGGCCCTAAATTAAAACAAAAAAAGATAAATGTTCTCTTATTATATTACACAAATTAAAACTCCTCTGCGATACACAAGCTTAAAACGATTTCAGCTGGTGAATTTTATAAAATGGATTGAATGGATATTTTCTTCCAGCTACTGCCAGTGTTCTCGCCAAGTCAGAAAATACTTTGCCGCTAATTGTATCACGTGATTTCGAGAAAAAAAATATAAAAAACCGGATGACGAACGCAAGGCGTTCAAGAATTGAAAAACCCGTACAGAACAATCCGTTAAAAATGCCTTCAGAACACTGGGTCAAAAAGTATGTTGATGGAAACACTTTTGCCTTCATCCTTTTGATATTTATTTGTCAAGCTTTTAATCGACATTCTGCTCGCAGGGTATAGGGCATAGGCCTGACCGTAGCTAGGCTAGGCCTAAGGAGACCAGGGCCCGATGACATGGTGTGCCAGCAAGAAAAATGGGTTTCAATCAGACGGTCTTCACTGATGATCACACCGTTGTACTTCTTTACCCAAATAATTATTAGGGCCCGTGTATGCAGCCTTCAACTTTTCATTCATAAACTGTTAAGTAGACCTATCGACACGTATTTATGGTCGCGACACGACACGGTGTTCATAACTGAACGCTGGCCTAAAGTCAATCTGTTTTGACACATGATGTTTAAATGTCAGCCACTATTTTAAATTGCGATGTTCTTGATGGAACACCTTTGAAACACCATGGCTGAATCAGTGAACACGTCTGTCCAAAACGGTGTTCTAATGCCTAACATCACACATTCAGGCCCTGTTGAATTGAAACACCAAAATTAAGCGTCATTATCAGAAAAACGCGTTCATTTCATTTAGAGTGTACCAAAGTAAATTATTTAGTGGCATTTGACAAGATCTTATCTTCAGAACTTGACATGTATTAGTTTTGATTTCAGAAATTCTGGTCTTTATTTTTAGAGGGGATGACATGTCGAATGTGCTCCCAAGTTTTTTGATACTATTTTAGTTTCAGTGAATCCTTTTGAGAGAAAATTCTCTTGTGCCAGAACCAAAACCAGAAACTGGTGCGTAACCCCATTTCTAGTCAATTTATAGCGTTATTAATATAGGTCGCTGGATCGCCTTCTTTGTTTCTTCTAAAAAACATGGTGGTAAATTTAATAGAAGAAATAGGACAACCATACGTTGATTGATCTTGGTTCTGACAAAAGATGTTAGGCCACTGCTTATCAAGCAACATTTCTTTCATGCTTCTGTTCACCTCGTCCTTTTTGAATAACTGGTGAAATACACTCAAAGTTATTGAAACTCAACAGTTAGAACATCGACGTTTATTTGTGGACGAGGACAGTTATTAAAATGGCGGTGCTCCACTGACATATTTCCAACTACATGACAGTAACAATAGCTCTGCAGTTCCCAAATAAAAAAGTGCTTAGTCCGCTGGCATACCGGGTGGATTTAATTATCAATAACGCCATTATTGTAAGTTGAGTCAATGCCACAGTGTAGTCACCTGCGTCACTGATATTCGAAGAAATTGAGATGGCATTTTTATTTTTCAGAAAACGTGTAACCTTTACGATTGAGAGTACCCAAAATGTCACTTATAATACGTTTTAATTTATTTAATTTTGCCCACATATTGGCCGAAATAAACAATATTTCTTTGGATCCCATGGTACAGGCTTCTGTTGCCATACAAAAATGTATGGCCTGCATGATACAAGTACTGCACGGATCGCCTACTGAAATCTTATGAATTCACACTATGAGTTACAATATGCTCATCCACCAAGGACACATGCAGTGGGTGAACTGGTAATACATTGACATGAAATGACTTGTTGTGATTGGGTATCATATATCATACCCAAAAACCAGGGGGTGTATTTTTTTTCTTAAAATACAATGGCGAAATGCGACGGATACGCACTTTGCCAAGGGAATCAAGATTTTACTAGCTCATAGTGTCAGATTTTTACAGGTGTCTGTTAATGATGAAAAGACTAATGCCATGGATGACCGGGTGTCAAGGGAACTCAAAGCCGCTTTGATCTAATCTTTTACAAGGTTGGGTAGCAAATGAAAACTTGTTGCATTTTGTGTATTGATATAAGAATGCATTTTTCTAATTATGCTGTCTAAGAATTAATATTTTTCAGTGCCAAAGATAAGGTTTTGGGTTCAAAAAAACGACCGCATAATAATCGCTGGTGTTTTCTCCTGCATATTTCAATTAAAACACCTGGTTAAATCGTTGAAGTATGGCTTAAATCAAATGTAATCTTCATAACCCATAAATTCTTTTATCTGTGGCCATTAAAATATACCCTCATACCTACCACGGTGAATGAACAGACCTAAATATTTTAATGAAGTTTTACTCATTTTACTGACCTGTCTTGTATTATTTTAATACAAATTATGAAAAATCTCCCAGGATTGAATGGGTGAACTCTGCTGCCGGGATTTATGTTCAATAAAAACAAACACAGACGATGTCAATTGTTACGTAAGAACAACATGCCGCGATGCGATATGCATATCTTGTATCATTAAAACTTTGGAGCACATGACACAGTTGATAACAGCCTCAAACAGAGGGCCTAGGGAGAATTGTTTAATGTGATACGCGAAACATGACAAATGACGCAGGATGCACTAATGTAAATTATCGTGTTACGATATGCAAATATAGTGTCATATTAAACAAAACAAAATACCGTACTATACTGTTCAGTCTTGTATTGTGTCAATGACATATCAATCAATAATATAGTTTTTTGTACTCAACATGGCGTAGCGCAAATTTTGCTGCGATCATCTGCTTGTGAAACTCTTTTAGAACTGATTTCATCTGTTATGGATCTAAAAGTAAATTACTAGTTTTGCGATATTTCGTCATAGTCCATATACCCTTATTTCAAGAACAACATCAAATAAACAGAAGCAGTTGGACTGCATTGTAATAGTCGTAAAGTATGACCACCTTTGAGCTATTTGACAGGTTTCTGGTGTTATTTCCCTGTTTTCAATTGCGTAATGTAATATTGTTTGAGAAATATTAAGTAGTTTTTGGATAATTAAACTAGAACAGTATTGTAACTATTTAGAAATGCTATTAACTATTTTGAAATCCCTCCTCTCACCGCTATATTTGATATTTAAGTCTCGGTGTTTACTCAGAACAATGCGGTACGGAACTAAAAAGTAGGTATCGCTACTTACACGAAAATAATGAAAAAAAAAGTATAAATTATTATGATGTCTCGTGGACGTCAAAGGTCAGAAATGCCCTTTAAACACAAAGAAATGAGCCTCGTGCACAAATGGTCTAAATTTTATATAATAACACAGATTTAATGATTTTTATCAGATTGGTTCTAGAATTGGTATGTCCAAAACACAATTACATGTATTACACTTAATGATTTTAGCTATTATATACTTAAGGTTTCACGTCCTGTAATGTCCAGCCAGGGTTAAAAGACGCATTGCAGTTCAACGATGATATATCCTCACAGCGAAGACTCCAAAATGACAGCATACAAGATATAAATCCACAGGAAATATTCCATGGGAATCTTCTCAGTCCTGAAGATAACTTTTGTCCAGCAGTTCAAGACGCTATAGACGACAAGTTTCAATAGTTCCTCGACGACACTAATATTCTGCAATACAATTCAAGTATTCTACCACCGTCGTTTGCCGCTAATGTCCTCGTTTAGGACCACAAACTGGAATTCCCTTTCTGATTCCAAAAACTGAAGCTCTTTTGGCTTCAAAGACGTTGTCCAGCAGACAGTTCAGCTTTCAAGCTCCGGTGGCATCCAGCATATAAAAATCCTGGCGCTATGTGATGCACAACATTGCAGATCAAAACTAGCTATAACTATATTATATAGCTCCTGGCTACTACTGCTTGCAAAGTTTTTATTCTCAAATCTCTCCTTATAAGGATTTCACAACTAGTATTTCCCAACTCTTAAAATAAATGTTACCACATCCTCGTAAACATAAGCTTGCACTGACCAATTGGATTTCACATAAATTGCATCATCTGCATTGCATCACCTCACATTTATAACATCACGGGAAACTACCTAATTTTGCAAACTGTTTTGATCTCAAAGCATAAACAAGTTGACTCATTTTCTAAATTTACATCTTGGAGAATTCCCATCATCTCTTGCACAATATATATCTAGTTGTAAACAACAGGTGCATATCTCAACATAGCACTAGGGAAATTCCATTTTCTATTTCCACAATAAACAAAGTACTTTCCTGTGAGAGGCTTTTCTCAAATAAAATTGAGAGATGAAATAATATTTTTAACCACATTTGTATGGTTAGCATTGAGCGTTAGAAATTCTGATCAAATGTCAGAAAACTAGAGAGTTTTTTTTTTTTTTACAAAGGTGTGAACTTTTTTTTATCTGCCGCTTTTATGCAATATTTCGGAACAGGATATTGTAAATTCTACAGTATATTTCTGACTAACGTTGCGCGAACTCCATAAAATGTCCTCAGATTACGTAGCTTTTTTGAGCGGATGCCCAGGAATTTCAGAAGTTCACGTGTATGTCAATTACAAATAATATTACATTTATTCTGCAAAAAGGTGACAATAAGTCAATGTTCATATAGGGTCACAATAGACAATACCGTAGGGTTTAGGTAAAAGTAAACACGACGAATCCACAACCCGATTGATACTGATAAAGGAGACGGACACGAGGGGGTCCAGACATTTTTGTACCATGCATCTGTCAATTTATAGTGGAGTGGGTAGTAGGGGTCTTGTGTGTGTAATACGGTTTTTGCTTGGGTAGTGGGTGATTGGGCACGGCCACATCCAATCTCATTATCACTATGGGACTTTATGCGGTTACAGTTTGTTGAGTATGTAAAGAAGTGACCCAACGGTACATCTCCGCATGTGAAACCAAAAAGAAAATATTAAAATAGTTTAGAAAGTAATAAAAATAGGATAGGAGACGAAGGGAGGGTTCCAGCATATTTGTACCGTCGCATCTGTGCAATTTATATTTAGTAGTAGGTGTGTAAAACAGTTTTGTCATTTCACTTGCTTGGGTAGTGGGTTGTTTGGGCCAGGGACATCCAGTTATCATTTATACCAGAACATCTGCCGGTATAGTTGTTGGCATTTACAGTGACCCAAATGTACCGCCAGGCAAACAAACCCCCTCCCCCAAAAAAACACACCACACACACAAACAAAAAAGATTAATAAATATTTTAAAAACATAATAAAAATAGGAGTAGGAGACGAAGGGAGGGTTTCAGGCATATTTGTACCATCGCATCTGTCAATTTATATTTAGTAGTAGGTGTGTAAAACAGTTTTGTCAGTTTCACTTTGCTTGGGTAGTGGGTGATTGGGCACAACAATCCAATCTCATTTATCACTATGACTTGCTGCGATACAGCTGTCTGAATATACAGAGTGGTCAAATGTACCTAGCAGCAAAACAAACAAAAAATGATTAAAATATTTTACAAAAACATTAATAAAAAATAGGATAGGAGACGAAGAGGAGGGTTCAGCATATTTGTACCATCGCATCTGTCAATTATATTTAGTAGAGGTTGTATGAAACAGTTTGTCAAGTTCACTTAGTGGGTGTTTGGGCACAGGACACCCAGTCTCATTGATATCACAATGACATTCTGCGGTATAGTTTGTCTGGCATTTACAGTGTGACCAAAGGTACCGCGCAGAAATAAACAAAAAACAAAATGATTAAAATATTTAAAAAACGTTGATAGTATGAAAACGGTTCTCAGAATGTAATACAAACATAAAAACATTCAAGGTAGATACACAAGGGAATCACTCGGAATGGAATCTCACTACGTAGAGTCATGTCTTGATAATGCTACATTACTTTGCCATGTTTGAGTTCTTTATCTGCAATGTGATTAAAGGGTTTCTTTATACGGCTGATAGCCATACATTTGGTTATTTCCCTTCCACTCTTGTTGTTGTTGTGTGTATTATATTGCATGATTATGGACAATAACTTCGATATGATTAAAAGGTAAAAAAAACACACGCTATGCAAATCTCCCTAAGGTGACTTCCGCGTAAATACCAGGCCTTAAGGGTAGCACCTCCATTGTTGTGTAAGAGTGAGTGGCATACTAAGTACATACGCAAATACAGTGTCATCTGAAGTGTTCTCCTTGACACGATTGAAGTCTTCCGGTTCATGGGCCACATTCAGGAGTGTATTACCAGAGCAAAAAAAAATCCTCCCCCATTGTTCTTTGTTTGTTTGATTAAGTTTGTTGTGTTTTTATGTTGGCGTGGTCTGTATTTTGAGTTAAATGAATGCAGTTTTGTTAAAAAATATACTTTATTTTTTGTCCATTCATTTGGATTTGCCTGCCTATTTCATTATTACGCATATCGAATTTCGTGAAATTTATCCCATTTGGTGCCATTTATCTGGTTGTATAGCCCGCAATGTACATATACTTCTTTTAAAAATGATTGAGTGCAAAAAGATCAAAATCAAGGACTGAGAAATTCAGAATAAATCCCAATCCCAATTCCATGTAAATTTCAATCGAATTAGATCTTACCCTCATCCCACTCATTACATGATTTTGAATCTCGTGGAAATCGGATACTGTCTACTCTCGTAAAACACATTAATAGTGTGGGTATATAATTTCGGGTATGCGTATACACTGATAGATTACACAAAAGTTAATACAAATTATGCATTACGTTATATCCCCCAGACATGTCACTATGGGGAAATTGATCACATGATGCTTCCAGATTTGACGGGCTTTTTTTTTAGTTCAACAGAAAGTGGCGATTGCTTTTGTGAATAGGTCAAAAAGAAGGCATAATGTAAGAGTTGGGGGGTATATAACTAAGAGGTGTCTGAATGGTTGTGCGTTTTCAGGAATTGGGCGTGCGGTGGGTGGATAAGGTGATTTTGTTATCTATTTCGATTGGAAATTGGATATGCCTACGTTAGATGTGCACCCTCTGAATATGAGAGATACCGAAAGTTATTTTTTTTTTCAAAGTGCAAGAGAGTAACATAGATACGCGTATAGTGCATACGCATAAAGGTTTTAATCGGGATGGCCCCGAAGATGCGTCGAAATCTCAAGCTTGACAGATTTCATCAAAATTCGGAATACCCACTATTCAAAAACATTGAATAACACATCCACGCGCCCCGCGCATACAAACGACCACACACAAACCATCCAGCACGCACGCGCACACCTGTTCGCATCGTTGCGAACGATCAAAATGCTCTCTAGTCCGGACAAAAACTCAGCATCATATTCCGTTTCAGTGATTAGCAGCGATAAATGCGAAAGAATCTAAAGTGATATCCATGTTTTTAACTTAGAAATCAGGGATAAGTGTTACAATCCATATAACTGCTTTATTTAGAAACCAACCACCAACTAGTAACAAAAAGAAGTATTTCAGGAAATTGTCATACTGTCCGTCTCCGCAAATAGACATACAGCGACGGCGTCCCAAAATCTGCACTACACAGCTGATTGTGGTTTACAACCATACAGAATGACAAAGAATACAATTTTTGTGTTTGAGGTTCAACTGTAATTCGATCATGGTGCCATATCACGCTGAAGAATGTGTGATATTCACTGAGAAGGCCTTTTTTTTATTCACAATCGATATTCTGATACGCACGTATAGATTCAGAATCAGATAAAAATACTTACTACCTTGCCTTTAATACACCGATTTCAAGCCAACCACTGCAGGTTATGTTCACATACCCATGACAGTAACAAACATTTAAAAATATGATTTTGATGTTTTTTTTCGATGTTTCGGATTAGCAAATCGCTGCTAATCCCTTTAACGTGTAGTCCTTTAAACGAGCCCATTTGGGTCTTGCCATAACCCTTTGTAATGATTTACATTGTTATATTCAAAAGCGGAAAGGAGGGTAGAGAAGTCCGGATCTGTAGTGTATTTTCGCTCACCGATAGTATGTTTTAAATATTTCCTTTGTTGCCTTTTAGGCTGCGATTGACCTGCTTTACGATACAATTGTGTGACGAGCAAAAGTAAACATTGAAAAGTGTATAAATTGGTCTTTTATGGAGGCTTAGCTCGCTTTGATGAGCCCTATGGAAATTTTGTCCAGCATGGTGATGTTATGATGGTGCGTATATTATTGCTATATGGACGCGTATCCTACCTAATAATTTTGCGGTGTGACGTGACAATAAATCAATCAATATAGGTATCGCGGTGGTGGCGGTGATGATGATGAGATTACTGATGATGATTATAATGACATGATGATATACATGATTATGATGATGAATGATATAGATGATGATATATGATAATGACATGAATGTGATATGACATGATCAATGAGTGATGATTATATGTTGGTGGTGATGGTGATGGCGTTGGTGGTGGTGGGTGGTATAGTGGGTGAAGTGATGGTGGTGGATGATTAATTTTTAAATCTGCAGAGAGAAAACATACACAGAGCCAAACTGTTCAGGTTTCATCCGTGTTATAGTTGATCCCATCCTGGGCATTTGTTGTCCTGCATCCTGATTTGAAATATCATCGTTCAAGTTTAGCTTGTCAATCTTTTTCCTATATTGCTATTTACTACCATAGCTGTCAAGATGATTGAGTCCCTCGCCTCCAGTACGTATATCCTACATCCCAAACGATAATGTTCGTATGGTTCAGGGTGCTTTGTGTCACTTCACAAGCGAATTGAGGGCTGGGTGAATGTGGTCGCGAAAGATACAACAAGATTGATGTACTCATATGACAAGTGTCTAAATTTGAATATTGTTATGTCTTGACCAAATCCAAACGAACAATCTTTTGGAGAGGGGTTGGGACGCTGGAGTTTCGTCGCGGTATTTATTTAAGTTACCTATGAAGACCACAGCGCACTATATTCGTTTTCCTGGAGACGAGAGCGTACGGGATTAGCGTTAGAATTCTGTTTAGGATTATGACATTTTTTATTCACCTCTGAGATGGCTTTGTCTGTTCCTCATTAAGCCCGAAAAAAATAAGGATTCCAGCAAAGAAAAAAATAGTCAACATGGTGATGAGGATGACGATGACTGTGATGAATAATGATGACGATGATGATGAGTGAGGTGTGGTGGTGGTGGTGGTGTGATGATTTTCATGATGAGAGATGATGATGTTGGTGGTGGTGGTGGGGTGGTTGTAGGTGGTGGTGGTGGTGATATGAGATTGCCAGCTGATTATGCTGATGATGATGATGCATGCTGCTGATGACTGCTGCTGCGTCTGCTGCTTCTGGTGGTGTTGGTGGTGGTGGTGGTGCTGATGAGATGATGCTTCTGCTGCTGCTCGCTTCTGTGCTGTGTGGTGCTGCATGCTGGGGGCGGTGTTGTGATGGTGATGGCGGTGGTGGTGATGAGTTTTTTCTCGGCAACAAAAAAAAACCAACAGAGCCAACTGTTCATAGGATTTCATCCGGTTATAGTTTTCACCCTCTGGGCATTCTGTTGTCTGCACTCCTGATTTGAAATAGCATCGTTCAAGTCAGCCTTGTCCATATCTTTGCTAAATTGCTAATTTACTACGCTGTCAGATATGGGGAGTCTTCGCCTCCAATTAACTGATTTCGCTCCATCCCAAACGCTACCCAGATAACCTGGAGATATTGGGCCAATATAAGGCCCAATTTTCTCAATATGGCACCCACATTATTGGCTACAGTTATCGTCCAATATTATTTGCTCACGGCCCAACATTGGACCAATATTGGGCCTGGGCCAATGTTCACCATATTTGGCCAATTCTTGGTAATAGATATTGAAACCAATATTGGGAATATATCAATTTTTTTTATTTGCAAATCGATTTCAATTTTCACCCTGCGTTATTTTACATAAATTAATAATTTGAGCTAGTCAGTTTATTTTTTATTGAAATTGGTATTATAATAGTTATAAATATTTTTGAAATATGTGTTCTGATCAAAACAATCGTCCCTGAGAGATTTTAGCGTATTTCTGTATGTTTTATTGTTTTCTCCACCCTGCTATTTTTTAGGCAAGCAATTAGCCTTAAGCCAATATGGGCCAACGTTATCCCATCCATGGCTCTATATGGCTGTGGTCGATTGCCATATGGATGCGCCAACTTAGACCAGTTAGGGGTGCCGATAATGAAGCCGCTATCACATTGCCAATGGACAACCACTAGTGCCCAATATACGTTAGCCACGTATGCCGATGCCAAGAATATCGATGGGGAACCATTGTTGGGGAAATATATGCGTGCTATCTGGGTAAATGTTTCGTATGTAGGGTGTTGTGTCACTTCACAAGCGAATTGAGGGCTGGGTGAATGTGGTCGCGAAGAATACAACAAAGATTGATGTACACAATAGACAAGTGGACCTAAATTTTGGAATTTGTTTTCCTTGACAAATCCAGACGAACAATCCTTGGAGAGAGGTTGGCAGCTGGAGTTTCTGGATTTCTGTAAAGTTGCCTCTGAGAGCACAGCGCATACATTTGTTTTCCTGGAGACGAGAGCGTACGG
>JAMKCH010056714.1:0-48300 GCA_023653785.1 Ophioderma brevispina | reverse complement strand
CTTTGACCTTGGCACATGACCTTTGAACTCATCACCATGAGGGATTCCATGTTGCACCTATGATATGAGTTTGGTTCCAATTGAACTTCTCAATTGAGGTGAATTTAAAAAAAAAACATTTTAGTGACACACACACACACATCCACACGCACAACAGATTGAACAAATAAGTGGTCCACAAAAAGTGAACCGCTTTTGTGGAATTTGGGTTGTGTGGCCACCCATCCCCCTTGTCACAACTGTTACTATCTGGTTTGTATACATAATCAATTTACACTAATACCTAAGGAATACTAAGAAAACTTAAATCATTTCTATATGACGTGAGGTGAAGTGAAAAAAAAACCCGTCTATCCCAAAACATATAGTTCATTGACCAAATAAGGCTAATCGTTTATACTTATTTTGGAAGAACAATTTGTTTTTGTTTACACGGTCATTCATTCCCAATTACTCCGATACTAAGTTTCTGAAGGACCCAACCATACACTTCAAATGTTGTACCAATGTACTTAAAACCACAACTTACCTTTTATTTGATTTACTTTTCCATTGTATTTGGTCTGGATATTTACTGGTATCAGTTTTTTGTTATTAGTTTGCCATTTTAAACTTGTCTATATTGTGCCAACTGTCATTACATATTACACATCCTGAAATCGGTCCAAAATTATGACTTCTGGCCTTTTTGATGAAATTGCAAATCCTGCATGATTAATGCCCATGATATACTAAGCAATCACAAGCAGCGTAGTAGTTTTTTATGACATCAATTCCGTCGCTTATTGGGAAAGCGACTGCGATATCTAATCGGCAAGTCGCTAGCATGCCAAGCGACTTGACGCAAGCCAGTTGACTTCCATTCATTTCAATCGCTCAACGCTACCAGCGATATTGATGCTTCAAGCGATTAATAAAACGCTACGAGCATTTTTTTCACAATTTTACAGTCGCATGTTGCGACGGCTAGTATATCATGGGCACTCCTACTTCCTTAATTCAAGGAAATTTTCCAAATTCTATAAAACTGTATACAAATTGTTATAAAATTGCAAAAATATAAAATTTCTTAATAGGAGTGTTATTGCTAGAAAATTCAGAATTTATTCAATTCTAATAATGCTTATAGCATTTTTGTTTTTCTCATTCTGCAGACTGCACCAACCTCCATCACACCACTATGCTCTTAATCTAAACACTTCAGAGTACTGGACTGCTTGAAGACAACAGAGGCTTACAAAAATATCAGTTTCAATGTCTAATTATTTATTCAGGTTTGCTGTGTTTTCAAAAGTACAATTTAGAATACAAATCATCAGTACCAGTATCACATATCATTAAAAGAAAGAAAAGTGTAATCTATTTAGGGATGCATCATTTTCAAACCAGGGCTTGAGATGTTGGGGCTTGAAGCTTTGAAGGTGTATTTTGTGAAGGTGTAATTTTTTTTGATAATCTCTTGAGAAAATCATGTGTTCCCCAAATTTCAACTTCACGTTGGTGTTATGAGTTTTTTTATTTTTTTTTTTTGTTACAATTGAGAGGACAGAACCCGAGATACCCAACAGTTGTTTAACCAAAACGCCTCAGAGGTCTCCCTCGAAACTGACCAAACGGCTTGGGACATCAGGAGTTACCACCTACTCTTCTCGAACTGAGGTGATAACATGTACAGTTGGACTCTCTTACAGGGGACCGACAGCTTAACTCCTCCTCCCGAAGGACTGGATATATTCTCGGGGTCTTTTGCCCAAGTCCAAATTGGAACCACGGAGAAGCGGAATCGGATGTTAATCTAGTTTCTATACAAATTAAATCCAGAATTTAGTACCCTAACCGATTAATCCCACATGCCCTACCGGGGTTTGAACCGGGGACCTCCTGCACCAAGGTCGAATATCCTAACCATGGGTCACGCTCTCCCAAATGAGCAAATGTTTTTGTATCACAGCCGGTTCATACAAAAAACACAAATTGCGAATTTCTTGCAGAGATGAAAGAATTTGCAAGTCAAATTAGGCACACATACCATACTTAGCCCAATGGATCAAATGTAAAAATCTCAACTTTTTTCAGGTAAGTCGGGGGACAAGGCTGTGGATCACGATATGCCCCTTTAATTATACAAAGTGGTTTGTTTTCACTCTTGTAACATGTTTGTTTGTATTACCTTCCAACACACCATATAACAGACGACATTTGTCATTTATTTTTTCCAGAGCAAGTTATCAGATGGTACAATTTTCTAAAACTAATCAGTCTCTTTCCTTGAGTCGGTGACATCAAATTCAGACGGTTGTTTGTATGTGTAATTACGTAATGCTTTTTGCATGTGTATGTATGCGTATACCAGCACCCTACCACTCTACACTCACTATTTAATGCTGTGTTACTGCATGTCACAGACTCGGGGGAGACTAAAGCCCCTTTAACAGGTTTTACAAAGTAATGCTGATGCATTCATACATGAGTTCAGAAAATGTTGTCATTTCTAATGTCATGATTCTTGTTTGTCAAGCAGGTATGCCTCATGGGAATAAGACAAACACCATAGACAGATACAATCAGAAGATTAAATGTATTGGGAATATTACTTGGGTCATGGCAGGAATGGGGGTCACCTATAGCATTTACAGGCACTATCACTATCGGTAGTCCATATGAATGCAAAAATATTACAGAGATGTGAATGCATAACAATATTTAAATGTCCTTACATCTCCTCTGCTTAGAAGTAGAGGAAGTCCACAGTATTCTCAATAAGGCATTGTCAAGAACAAAAAATTCACCCCTCCCCTCAAAAAAAAAAAAAAAAAAAACACTGACGTAAAATCCAAGTCTCTATTAAATTGTGTGTTGCAGTAAGCAGCATTCATTTGGACTGAAACCTCCAACAGACTAAAACATCCTGTTTTATCATTACATTGTTTTTGGTCTTTCCACATGCAGCCTTAGGATATCTTCTTGAAAATCTACAAATATGGTTGGCCAAATGGACAAAATGCAAAAATATAGGTCATGACTCCACTGACAGACCTACTCAAAAAAGGTAAAATTTCACTTTATCAAAGAGTGAAAATGGAGTATAAAACTTCTGATGTCACTTTTGAGTGAACTACACTTATTGTCATAATGACATTCACTTCTTTTTCACTCTAAAGAGTGATCATCCAGGGGTGGCGCCAGGGGGCATGGCAGGGGAAGCCACCCCCCTGAGAGTGTTTCAAAATTCAGGAAAAATTAGGGTTTTTTAATGTTTTGCCCCTCCTATGATTTTACCCTGGTGCCGCCCCTGAGATCATCGTTGACACTGCAAGTGATAACAATCACACCAATGGCGTAAAATTCTACTCTTTTACATTTGCAGAGTACTTGAAGAAATAGCCCTACTTGATCATGTACAATTTAACCATAATTATCACACTTAATTTTAATGAAAGTCACAACTGTCCAAAATGATGCATTTTTCTTTGAATTAGTATAGTTCAACATTTATCATAGTACAGTCAATAACAAAAAGATGTCCAATGAAATGGGTTGAGTGCCACCTCCACACACCATGCACACATTAACCATGTCAATATAATGAGGTACTCTGGGAATTCATACACTATCGATGTTAATATTGACAGTGATATCCCAGCAATACATGAATGTCTACCCTCTAAATTAAGCAGGGAGTGGACCAATACATTCCTTAGATTATGTATACTTCACATGAAGTAGGAAGGGAAAACATAAAACTGCAATGTTCCTATTTGGGATGATATAATTACTAGCTAGATTGGTTCCTGCACAAAAGTATATATTTCTGCATTTTATCACACAGCCCCATAAATGCCAAATATCTACCCACTAAGCAGAATGTCCATGCATCCTGTGCAATGTCTTAAACATGTCAATATAATGAGGTACTAAAGGACAACATACAGACATCCATGTTACCAGAGAGAATAAACAATGAATAGTTTTAAATGATGGAATTGGGCTGGGCTTCAGCCTGGAAATTGTCCAAAACGTGTTATTACATGAGAACACTTTCTATAATTGTCGGTAACATGAAACTTAAAGGGGCATTTTGTGATCTATAGCCTTGTTCCTTGTTTTAGCCAAAAAGATATCATATGAACTTTTGGTCAAGTATAGTATGTGTGTCTACTGTTACACGTAGATTCAAGCTACTATGGAAGAATTTTTTTATTTTCTGTCCGTAAATGGACAGAAATTATTACATAGTGACTTATGGGCCACCATAATATGAACATTTGCGCATAGCATCAAAACGTACCATCAGAATGAACTGAAATTTTGGAAATAAACTTTTCTTGAGCATATGTTATAAATCTAACAAAAAAAGGTTGGGAATCACAAAATGCATATTTGAAAGGTCTGTTAAATGGAGCCACATGAGTTAGGGTTAGTGAAATCATGTGAGTTAGGGTTAGTGAAATCATGTGAGTTAGGGTTAGGTTAAGATTATTTATATTCATAGGATAAGGAGAGGGATAAAATGGTTAGCACTTAAAGAAAAGGGGTAGAGCAGTCATTTGCTTGAAAGAACTCAAAGATTCAATTGGTTATCATGTACAATGTTTGCTTGGCAGATAAAACGGATACCATGTATACTATGATCACATATGATTCACAGTTATTGAAGTTGCCACTTTACTTTCTTGGACAAATTTGGGACTATACCAACATAAACATGCATGCTCCCAGACCAGTTATAAGTCTGTGATTGATTTATGTAAGAGTGTTATCATATGGTCTATGCATTGGCCTTATCCACCTACCCTTTGTAATAGCGAAACACATACTCTTGTCCAAGATAGCATGAGGGCAACTCCTTACACTGTTACCATGCAGATGTTAGCCTCTATAGGGCGTACCCATTCATGACAACAGAATCACAATCATGCTTGGGTATATTTAACTTGAGTTGATTATGTTATGTTTTGGATCAAATTTGACATTTAATGTAGTGGAATGAAAAGAGTTAACATTGAATAAAGCCTGTTAAATAATATAAAGCAAATAACAAACTGGTGATATTTAAACATTCCCCTATTACAATTTTGTTATTGGGCAGAAACCAAATTTATTTCTCGCTGAACTATCAACTTATTGGGTGTGTGAAGATACTCCGATTGCAGAAAAATAAGGCACCTAGTTTTGGAAACAATATTAAAAATGGATGTTATTTTAGGTTGAAGCGCTCGCCTTATCCGCGTTTTGCTATGTTCGCGTGCGCCTGCCAAGGTTGCGTCTTGTTGCGTATGATCGTTGTGTTTAACGAATTTCGCTGTTGGCGTCACTGGGTTGTGGCTGTCCCTTTCTTGATGGTATTTAAGCCGTAAAGTATCGCGGAATTGGGTTAAAGTGACCTTAAATGATAACGCTGGTTTAGAAATGAGAATTAAGATATGATTTCGGGACCGGTACACTCTTTACGATGAATTGAAACCGGCGACACCATTAATTTTTTGTGTGGAAGACCCTCGGCCTCCTGCTCGTCTTCCACTTAAAATAATGGGTATCGCCCTGGTTTTAATTCGGGCGTAAAGAGTACCGGTTTCCCAAAATCATACCTTTGTTCTCTAACAATCAAAGGAGGGTTTCTTCATGTAATTCCTGCCAAAAGACATGGATAGAGGTGGAATGGGTTTATTCTGTATTCCTTATCGCTTGGTCGATTTCGTTTCATCCAAGTCTTACACCAAGGATGCAACAAAAGGATGTCAATTTTACCTGTATTTTGAAAGGGTGGTTTACAAACTGCCAGATTACACATGCCTAGACTTTATTATTTTAGCCACTTTTTTTAAATACAATTTGGTGTTCAATTCTAGCTATTTAATTAAACTAAGATTATAAAAGACCCAAATTTGTATTATTAGTAACAATTTTACCATGTTGGTACCGGTGAGTCAAAAAGATTTACACTTCGATTTCAGAAAAATCTAAAAAAATATTTAACAAGTTTAGAAATTGTTTTTTATCATGAAAACAATTCTCATTTCATCCTCATTGGTAAAAAATCTAACATTTACCTTTTCGTATATTGCATATATGGTAAAATTTACGAAAGGTCAAAAACCATATTGACCCTGTTTTACACTTCTTCACTTGCACTGCAGCAAAGCCATTGAGTTACTGTTACTTTACGTTACTTTTTAATATTTAGTTTGTATTTTGTTCTAAAGTAACAATTACCTAGTCTGTAACAACTGTTGTTGATACTATTGTTCATTAACAATAGTCCAATGAACAGTAGCGTAACAGGGGCAGGGGGAGGGGCGCATTGGCCCCTTCCCCATGGCCTGACCAGGAAAATAAGCTTAAGCTAGCGGCAAATCAGGAAAGTGGGAAAAGGACAACAAAAAGGTATAGGGAAAAGAGAGGAAGGAGAAAAGGAATTGAGATGCAAAAGGAAAGACAATGATGTTGAATGTGTTAATGTTCAAATATTGATTCCCCAAAGAACCCCCCCCCCACATCAGGTCATGAAAGAGTCGGTGGAAATGTGGGTCCGCCGGCTGTAGTGCACAGGGTTTGCTACTATTTTCATTCATTTTCCACGAAAAGATATTTGATCAATTTCGAACATTATTGAATGGCTCAAAAGTTTGGGTATAAGATCCATAATTTGTTATTTTTCAGATTATGAATTGTTTAAGACATTTTTTTATGAAGGTTTACACAAGTATCAAAGCAAGCCAAGAATGTCATGATGTACTTGTGTATACCATCCAAAGTCCTCTTTGTCCAAATTCCACCACAGTGATTCCGGGACAGAGTGAAAAACCGGGTACCTATCTTTAAGTTACATAAAATTGTTGCAATGCCAGTTCAAATCCAAAATTTCAAAATTTCTGCTTAGTAGAGGTGAAAATCACTAGTTTTATATATGGTAGGTATCCGTATCTTTGGGTAGGTTTGTTTCAATGAGCTTTAGAAAATTCAAACAAAACGAGTGTAAATCTTTTTGACTCACCCTGTAGTAGTCTTCTAACAAGTCCTAAGCACATTGGAATCACTAAATATTTAGCAATTTCCCCAGATTATATGCCAATAAACAATTGGAATACGTCTCTTCACACGTTGCTCTCTTTTAGTAATATTTGTTAATTCCAAAAATAGTGCCATATTTTTGCGGGCATTGGGTAAACTACGTTGTGTATTGGATTGTATAATAATGACACATATGTAAGCACTATCAATAGCCAAACAATGCAGTGTATTGGTTATTTTTAGCCGCTGCAAATTGGACTATGTATTTAGCTGCATGATTCTTACCTATGGGTTAAAAGTGCACCACAAGTTATTCAACACCTAAACATTTTAGTCAAGCCTGTTGAAGAATTATGTTTGAAGTTTTAATCAGACCGAAACTAGTCACATCCTCTTATGAATACATTTCCCTCAGTTATGGACTTAAAATTAACAATGACTACTACCAAGTTGCCAAAGCAAAAGAGATTAGCAGTCCTCTAGCTACATAATCAGGGCAATATCATGCATAGTACCTTTCAAATACACAACACTAGCTACAAATACAATATTTGTTCACATTACATTCAAACCAGCTTGTTACAAAATGACAAGCAGAGGTGCGGTGGGTATTGAGTCGTCTTAGTCATCTACCTTGGCAACTCTTGATCATAACTTCCACCCCGGGAGCCTGGCCGCTACCAAGTTTAGCAAATTCTATTAGTTCCACATTTAAAAATAACAAAGTGGAGCACTATCACCTTTCATTGAATCACCTTGATATGTAATGACCATCCGTACAAATGCCCTAACAGCTGAAAAAGACAGGATTTTATAGCAACTGTTTTGATTGTCACCATCAGCAGTCATCTAAGTGAAACACCCTACTCGTCAATTCCCGAAAAATATAACCTCAATTTTATTTTGGATTTAAACAAAACAAAACAACACTCAAAATTACAGTTAAAAAATGTGGTATCGACTTGGGAAAACCCGCCACATGGTGATAAATTCATTTTTGAGTTTTTACTATCACTGCAGAAATATTAAGTTTCCATAACGTGGTTACTCTTTTCTTCTTTTTTTTTGGATACACACGTCAACGTTGCCTCATACAATCGGACAAAAAATAAAGTACAATATAACAATTTTAAATAAAAATTTTCCTTATTTTTTTCAAAAAAAACGGGGGGGGGGGGGGGGGGGGGGGGGGTGTCCTGTGCGACATACATGTGGCAGGTTTTCCCAGATCACATCATAAATGTGTCCAGCCAAACATCGCAATCAGTATCAAGTCTGCCGTGTTAAGGCATGGAACCCATGCCTCTTTGTGTACAAGTCGCACTGAAATCTAAAGTAAGTTGACAGAGTGGCCAATTATATACTGATTATGTAGCGGCTTAGCATTCAAATTAAAATGACTACACATGACTACTAAATGAACTTTGACCTATGTATCACTGCATTTTGAATCCATCAAAGTATGTAGATAATATAATGTGACCAATTATAACTGAAGGTTACATGTTGACAACATGCATATATTTTTTTTCTGGAATTGGAAGTGATGAGGCAAGGCAATTGATGCAGAACAAAAGTACAAAACCTTCTGCTTTTCAGTTGAGGGCCATGCACAAGAGGTCCATCTCAACTAAGGGAAGCACTGGCCAATGGTTTGTGCAGGAGTGAAAGATACAGCTAAAAATTGCCAAGTACAACTGTTACAAATCCATTTACTCTGTATCCACATCCATGTCCATGGATTGTAGATTTGTGTCCATACTGTGATCCACAGGTCTATTCCCTTCCCCCATCACCACCTGTATTTTCATCCCTTCCTCTTTGTCCCCATCTCTCTCCTTATCACTATCATATCCCTTCTCCTCTTCATCGTAATCACGCTTAACCTTACTCTTGGACTTCTTGCCATCTTTGTCTTCAGAGCTCCTTTCCTTCTCTTTACGATCACGGTCACGGTCCTTGTCCTTCTTATGTTTCCGCGAGCTACGATCCCGCTCCCGGCTTCGCTCCCTGTCTCTACTTTTCTTGTCTTTCTTATGCCTGTAAAAGGAGGAAAACAATTACAGTTAAGTCTGAAAATCAGAACAGGAAACTAAGAAGGAATTGGATACCATATCAGAGGATGTTAACTATGAAATATCAGCTTGAAATGTTATCATAACAGACCCTACATTCATTAATTGCCAGTGAAATATTCCTATGGTAACAGTGTTATCTTGGGAATCATTTCAAGGTTCATTAATTCATGCTAATAGTAGTTGGCAACTGTTTGTTGTATTTTCATTACATTGTCCCAATAAATATAGCACAAGGCAGCTACTTTATCTATCACCTGTTAGTATTCACCTGACAATATGTATTCCTTCACTTATGTGTCCCCCAAGGAATCATTCAAGGTCCACTGTCATATCAATATGACATCAGTTTCTGTATTCTCATGATATGCTCCTGGTAAATACAGCACAAGGCAGCTTATTTTACCTATGACCTGACAATGTTAGCATTTGATAACATGACCAGTAAGGACCTATTTCAAGAAGTTATTTTATGCCAGATGATGACATACAAGTCTCATTCAATGTGGCAACACCACCCCAAATCGAATTACTACAATAGGTAAAGCAAAACAACTGCAAACTGCACACTGAATTTTAGCAATTTGATGTAAGCTGACAATAGGTGGTCCCATGGCCCATGAACCTCCTTCAGTCCACTTTTTCTTACAGAAACTAAAAATTACAGTGGAGTAATGGAGTTTTCTTTACTGTTTTGAATGACAAAATACTGCTTGATAACATATTAAGCATGTCATTAATGGAATGAAGGAGGGTCGTAAGGGCAATAGCTGCCATTTGTCAAATTCCCATCAAGCATTATGCCAAGACATAGGTCAGTGGCTCTTGAAATGTATCTTCAGGTGACACAGTTGTAGTCCGGTGCTCGACCCATATGACTTTGCGCAAGCGTCCACACAAATTGTTTTGATGGTTTCTAGGCAACATTGACCTGCTGATTCCAAATCTGGATGATGCCACTTTGGCATCATTGAGCATTGTGAGATAGGGAAGGGGGTAATTTAACAGGGGTAAAATTTGTAAATGTTTCACGTGGATTTGAAATATGTATAGAAGTGTTTATCTTGCCCTAAGGTTTAAAAAAAGGTGTTTGCTATACCTGCAACCTTTTGTGTTACACTACAGACCAAAATTTGTTCAAGGTCATCATGGGATTAAATATTTACAACGATCCGATTTGTTTCAAATTGGTTTCAAATTGTTCGTATGGGATTTTTTTTTTTTTTTTTTTTCGATCACGGTCACGGTCCTTGTCCTTCTTATGTTTCCGCGAGCTACGATCCCGCTCCCGGCTTCGCTCCCTGTCTCTACTTTTCTTGTCTTTCTTATGCCTGTAAAAGGAGGAAAACAATCACAGTTAAGTCTGAAAATCAGAACAGGAAACTAAGAAGGAATTGGATATCATTTCAGAGGATGTTAACTATGAAACATCGGCTTGAAATGTTATCATAACAGACCCTACATTCATTAATTGCCAGTGAAATATTCCTATGGTAACCGTGTTATCTTGGGAACCATTTCAAGGTTAATTAATTCATGCTAATAGTAGTTGGCAACTGTTGTATTTTCATTACATTGTCCCAATAAATATAGCACAAGGCAGCTACTTTTTCTATCACCTGTTAGTATTCACCTGACAATATGTATTCCTTTACTTATGTGTCCCCCAAGGAATCATTCAAGGTCCACTGTCATATCAATATGACATCAGTTTCTGTATTCTCATGATATGCTCCTGGTAAATACAGCACAAGGCAGCTATTTTACCTATGACCTGACAATGTTAGCATTTGATAACATGACCAGTAAGGACCTATTTCAAGAAGTTATTTCTGCCAGATGATGACATACAAGTCTCATTCAATGTGGCAACACCACCCCAAATCGAATTACAATAGGTAAAGCAAAACAACTGCAAACTGCACACTGAATTTTAGCAATTTGATGTAAGCTGACAATAGGTGGTCCCATGGCCCATGAACCTCCTTCAGTCAACTTTTTCTTACAGAAACTAAAAATTACAGTGGAGTAATGGAGTTTTCTTTACTGTTTTTGAATGACAAAATACTGCTTGATAACATATTAAGCATGTCATTAAGGGAATGAAGGAGGGTCGTAAGGGCAGTAGCTGCCATTTGTCAAATTCCCATCAAGCATTATGCCAATACATAGGTCAGTGGCTCTTGAAATGTATCTTCAGGTGACACAGTTGCATGAAAAACTATTTTAAGAGCCACTGACTCGAGGAAAGATAAATTGAGAATTTTCCTATGGCAAATCACAGATGTATCATATGGCAGCTATTGCACTTCTTGCAATCACACAATGATTTGCTAGGATTTCATGAATACGTGTTAAACCAAGGGTGGTGTCAAAATTTAAGATTTCTTGTCCAGTCACTCCATTTTCTGTTTCAAGAGTAGAAGGATCAAGTCAATGGATTTTCTTTAGAGGTTTCACCAGCAGTTTTCAAATAAGATGCTTGAAAGCTCTTGAGGCAATAACAACACATTTTTAAGAGTGCCCGCAATGTTCAAAATTTGAGATTTTTGCACAGTTGTGTTGTTAATTGTCCAGTAAACTACCTGCAAACAGTAATGCTCAATCGTGTGTATTTTTCATAAAAATGTTAATTTAACAGTGAAACTGGAAATGCCAAGTTTCTGTCCGTCCATTAAGAAAATAATGCCACCTCACGAAAATGACCTCTAACTTGACTTTTCTGAACCAACAGAACAACTAATGGATGAGTACACACGTACATGGTGCTATTCCTGGCAATACCATATTGGAAGGACCTTTCCAGCAGCCACCGAATTATTATCGGTATACAAGATCAATTATCCCAATTACGACGTTCCTTCTTTTGCGATACATAGATATGTTCAAGCTTTACCATTCACAGATGTAGTTTACTAGCCAGTTACAAATGCAATTGTAGAGATCTCAAAATTTTTGGAATTTTTTTTTGGGGTACTCTTCCAAAAAATTGCTTTAACAGATTGAAACTCATTTTGGATTGCTAAGCATGTTTGCATTGAATTTGAATGTTTGTGAAAAACTGTGAAGAACATGTATACAGAATTGCCAAAATGACTTCTCTTGCAATACAAGGAATGTAAAAGAAAAAAGCATTCAGGGGAAATTCATTTTTTTTCTGATTCAAAGGTCAAGGATAAAGCAGCTGCCAAGATGACTTCTTTGGCCTTTTCAATCAATGAAATTTGCAGTTTGCCAAAATCAAGAATGACAATTTCCTAATCTACACATCTCTGTTAAAGGTTTAACAATTTACACTTGGTACTAGTATCTTTCACAAGACAATGTTAATCACAGGTACTTACCCAACAGGGTCTAATTTTAGTTTGGTTAGGTTTTCTTTCTACCATTATATGAGTGTAATGTACATGTTTCTGCACAAGTATACCACACTAGCTTGTTCATTACATATAAAAAAAAAATAAGTACCTTTGGTTTAAGTCTCTTATATGAAATAAGCCTACATATGAAGCCTGGCAATTATTCTCTCTATTTTAAAAACTTCCCTGAATACCATTGAAAGGTATCTGAAAGGGAGTCTAACTTTGGACCCGGGATTAAACCAGGGTTAGTTCTACATGAGTGAACCCTTTTTCCTTCCAACATACTCTAAAATGTGCTTAACAGGTGAGAAAATTCCTCATGGATGGGCGGGAATGACCCATCCATGAGGAATTGTCTCACCTGTTACATTCAACTTTCACAGTATTTTGAAAAGGAAAAAGGTCCACTCATGTAGGACTAACCCTGACTTAAACCCAGTTCTACTTATCTTTCCCACCAAGTGACATCAGAACCCAAAGACTTTAAGAGAAGAATCATTTGCCATGTGTGGGCAAATAGGCGTAGCATGGTTACATAGGCTATATACAGCCATCTGTATGAGCTAAATTTGATCGCTATCTGATTTATGAGTGACATTTTTTTTCATTGTGTTTTTGAAATGGTCCAACTTTAAAATGTTCTTTTCATACAAAAAAAAAATACATAAAATCTGACCCCTTGGGTACTATTATGCACATACACATGTAGGTAACGATTTGTAATATCATAAAAATAATGAACCTTTTTGTGCTCACAACAAAATTGAACCTTGCAAAACTGTTAGTGTACAAGCTTTATGGGTAAATCAAAAAGAACTGCTTAAAATATTAAGTTCTATGTCTTAAATATTTAGTAATATTGGTCTACCATATTATATATCAACATGAAATAAGTTTCTTAAGTGTATGATGTATGTGTAAGGCACAAACAAACTTCTTCATAACAATTACAAATGAATAGCAAACCCTTCATGGGGTACTGTACTCTCATTACTGAATGGTGACGTCATATTTGTGATACAGCTTGGGGAGATTTCGGAAATTCTGCAATGTGTGTTCATGACGTTCGAGAGACTTCTTAGACCTTAGGTGGTCAAAATTATATGCGCAATGATAATGGGAAAATCCGGGATGGTCTCGGCTATTGGAAGCTGACACAGAATTCAAATCAGACTTTCCGTTGGTGAATGTTGGTGTTGTTTTTGTGTTAGTAAAGTTGTGCCATGAATCAATCCCAGAAATTGGGGGTTGAAAAAGTGCTCCTAAATAATCGTATATTATGCGCAATATAATGTGACTAGTGAGATGTACTATTTGTGTCGGTGTCACTTGGTCAATTCTGAACACACTGTCTCATCTACGCAGGTGACATGAACGTTTACTACGCTGACATTGCAAAATATGCATGGCTATTTTCCGGCAGTGGAACCAAGTTTGAATTGGGAAATGCAATGGGAGTATTGATTGCTGTCATAATTATATGCGCAGAACTGTGTTTTGACTAAGAAGGGTCAGTTGCAGCGCGGTCAAGCATGTTTTGCACAACACGTACAATGTACACACACAGATTTACTGCATTCGGTTGTGTGTATACTGCAACGCGGTTCATTTAAACTTAGGTTAGGCAGCCGTGGCTCGATCGAGAGCTATAAATAGCTGAGTTATTCGCATAATTAGTAATGTACTACACAGGCGCGAAGTGCCATCGGTGACTAGAATCAATTTACACATACATTAAACTTTCATACAGCTTCAATAGAGTAGGTTTGTTTGTGTAAGGCTCTCTTAGCATTTTTCATGTCTGTGTTCTGACAACACAATTCATCTCTATTTGGTATTTTTTGCCCATTTTTTGTATTTTTAAAACAATGAATTACCCCTAATTTACACCACAAATAAATGAAATTATTTTATTGCCGAGTTGGTGTGCATTATGACCTTTCACATGTGGTAAAATTTTTGTGCAAAAATTCCTTTACGAAAGTAGTTTTCTTAGGGGGTTCCATGGACCCCCCTGCCTTTGGGAACTAACATGCATGAAGATACCTTGATCACTTAAGTGTTAAAGAACCTCAGGCTTGGAGAGTCACTGTCCAAACAAACAGCAAATGATTAAGTGAATCAGCTGGTTATATAATTAGGGAAGGAAGGAGAGAGGGGTGGGCAACTGAGTGCCTTCCATGTTCATATTGCAAGTCTCTTCTGTGTGACCCATATTAGTAAGGCATTCAGTCCTTTCAAATCATATCATATAGCCCGCTACTTAATTTCACTTGCATGCTGTCCAGACCAGGCAGTTCATCTGTAGTAGTGTCTACTACCTGTATGTTGTGTGACTCATGTGTTCTGTCCCTGCTCCACACCCACACAGACCAACTGCTACATCATTATACTTTAAAGATGTGTGACCTGATCAACAATCTCATCCCCCATCAATTTTTTTTTTTGCATCAGAACATTTGTATTTACTTTTTTTTTTTATCATTTCAGAGGAATTTAAGGCCCATAAAATGTTCAAAACAAAAATGTAGTGTCCAAGTTTGACAGGGTAGAAATCTGAATGGAAAAAACTATGTTTAGGACAATTTAACTAACAGTTCTGAATATCATTTCGCAGAAAGTTTCTGTGCACATTTCAAGCATTCAAGCAATTTGAGAAATCGGACCATTTTGGGGCCATGACCTCTAATGACATCTAGATGACCTTTGACCCCACTCTTGATGGGTAATTTGTGGACCATTACATGCAAGTGCCATGAAAATGTGTGCATGTATGTGGAAACAGTGAGCAATTACGTTTAGGGTTAACATTTGGGTCAACATTTTTACTACAGAGATAGATACATACACACACTACTTAAGCAATCCCTATGGTAGTATGTGCCCCTTGCTGACAACACAAGTAGTAGCCATATGAGCTTGAAATATTATTTTTCAATGAACTTGTCCTCAGTACATCACTACTCAAGCTAAGCATTTGGAAATTGCTAAATGGGTTTACTTTGGCAGGCACAGCCAGACAAACCTAATAATTCCAGCCTATTTGGTACTGATCATAGTATACGAAGCTCGGAAGTAAATAGCTTGGAGGTATTTGACCAATCCACAACCTCGTCCCCCACATGACCCCATCAAACTTGACACTTTAGCTTAAAAGAAATTTCATATTTTTCTCATTTCCCAAGTGAAATTTCAGACCTGGGAGATGTTTTCTTTAGATGTTATGAAGGAAAATGTCCCCAAATGTGGTTGACCACCCTAGCTCACATTGTCCTGGGGGGAAATTTGGAACACATTTTTGGTTCTACTATCCAAACAACTGGACAGATATAACTCAAAATATGTAATCAGATGTCTTAGTTGGTATACTTCCATGTGAGGAAGAAACAACATGAACTGACTACAATCAGGTTACCCACCTTGAAGATTTTTGTGCAGTTACCATGAATTTCAACACACACACATGATATATAGTTTTCCACAAAATTACATCATATTTACTTAGTTCATGTATGAACTTTGCAGAAATAAAAACATTTCCTCTTCTAAGAAACTAGCTAAGAGGGTCAAGAATCTCAATGGTAATTGAAACTGATAATTTGCTACTTCATGTACGGTAATTTTGAAATTGAAACTCTAGGAACAGTGATCAAGTGATGATTAATGAAAGTGACAAAACCTTTAACTGATAATGGTACAAGGAAGAACATTCATATTTTTTGTTTTGAATTGACACACCAAAACTAATTGATATGCAGGTGAAAGGCATTGTGCAATTGTACACTATTGTCAAAGTGAGTTTTCCCAGCAATAAGGTATCCTACTGGATATGAGCATCATGTGCAATAGAAATAAATACAGCATGCTAAACATGTGCCCCCTGAAAGAGTGTTAACAATGATTAGTAAAATGTGTAAATCACTAAATTTGAAGGATTGTGGGCTGGACATAAACCAGGAAAGTACTTCTGGAAATGAAATAACCTCATCCAAAAATTGATTTGAATACACATTATAGAAAAGAGGTTATACTTATTGGCTTTTTGACATCCCCACACTTGTAATAGAACCCAGAGGTGTTTTGAGTCCATCTCACAATGCACCAGTTTAGGGAAATTTCACCTCAATAAGGTAATGTGCCCCCAAAACATTCACATTCTTAACACAAAAAAAATTCTCGTTAGCTCTGGTATTTTCAGCCAGGATAATGACATGTCTTGTGGTTTTTAAACTTCTTGAACACTTTATCCCTAAGTACTGACATGTGTTTAGTACAGTACAGTATAGGCACACTGCAATGCATTATGGGATTGTTTAAAACACCATCTGTAACAAACCCCCCCTTGACATTTTTTGTCGTATCTCACCTATTTGTTAATTTTTCACACCGAAACGACATGACTTTTTTCTTTGAAGACTTGCGCTCGATTTAAGACCATTTTGAACAACATCGGACCTAGGGTTATGACGCGGTGTTGCGTAATCGCGCACTGCGTGCGAAGAAAAGCTATTTCCCATTGAAATTGCACGGAACAGCAGAAATCAGCAGTTTTTTGTGCAAAGGATACAGTTACACTATGTTTTATCTTATTTATTTGTAGTAAGAGCATGTGTGCACATACTGGCCAAAAAATCCAACATTTGCTTGAAAAAATGGCGAAAAAACAAGAATTTTTTGATTTTTTAGATTTTTTTTGCATGACGTCATGTTTGACGTCACTGTGACGTCATACAAGGCATGTTTGTACTTTTTTGGGTATGAATGGACTCGGGAGGGTCATAGCTATCCATTGGTACCACACATATGATAGTTCATCAATCCGTTTCCGAGATACTAGGGGGGCCCCCGGCGGTGAGATGGGTCCAAAAAGCCCGGCTCTTTTAGGGTTAAAACCAAAAAAACAAATGGACCATTTTTGTGTTTTTAAAAAAAAAAGGTGGTTGTCAAACCAAGTGTCTTGCCCCTCATCGTGATCAGAAAATGTTTAACATTAGCACCTGTACCACTTCAGAATGGGAGGATTACAGAATGCCCCTCTAATTAACCACAAAAACTCAATGCACTGAGTGAGGAAAATGCACTAAGTCCCGGATGCAGCAATAACGTCATCAAACGAAGACACATATGGGCACGAAATCGCTGGCCGGGTGACACCGCTGTAGCATGATATTCCCGGTCTGTTCGAGACCAACCAGAGTTTCTGACTTTTCTCTTTCCTTATTCCTTCTCCTGGGAGATAAGCTAGAAACACATACGACGTTAAGGGTTAATTAATCTACCCATATAACTTTTAATCCCAATCTGTGTACATCTCATATGGGGCTTGGGCCAATGCTTATACTGACCAAATTTGGTGATCATGATTTGTGGCAGAAAAACGAATGGATAATTTTCAAAGAATGCCCTTTTAAACAGTCCATATGACCACTCACTCAATTGGAGTACACCACATATGAACCTTGGGCCAGTGGTTCTTCTGATAAGTTTGCCTGCAATTGGCCCAAGAGTTTGGGCAGGAAATAATAATTACAAAACAAACCAAAATGACCAGACATACTAATACATTGTGGTTTCTTAGTCTTGCTCTGAACAAGCTCGGGGGCAAGACAAAAACTTGATGCTAACTATAAATTATATTTAAACACCTGAGCTTATCTTCATCCACCTGTCTTAATAAATAGACACTGACTTGCCTTCGTCAGTGAAATTCTGAACACATCCAGATTGTGGCACGATTCACAGGATATGGATGTACTCCTTAGTGTGAGACCTTGAGACATCGGCAGTATTAACAGTAGTGACCCATGTCAATTTGCCCCAGTAAGTCTGGCCCCATGTTAAAGTTGGGTCCTTTTCTGAGACCTATTTCCTGAGGCTGGTTTATTTTAAAGAACTTCAAGCTGTAAAGTCACTGTGTAAGACGGTATTGATCTTTCTGACCCACAACCATACCGTAGCTCATTTTGATCTCTCAATTTAGGGAGGGAATTCTCTTAAATTTAAAGCCACTATTAATGATTTTGTTATGGACACAGACACTCATCATCATCTTAATAAATGGCAGATAAATGTTGATTTGTAAGATTGTATTCAATATTAACCATTGCATGCTTATTCTTAAAATATGAAAACCAGATTCTCTCTCTCCATTCACTTCATTACTTCAACATTATCACTAATCAACAAAAAAAATCCTAACTTTGTGGTATATGTGTTTTATCATTAAAGAGAGGCTCGTACTGCAAAGCAAGAACATTTGGAAATAAAGGCTCACAGTTGGAGTATTAATGAATGACAATTAGCAAGGGAACTGCTCCATTTCTGAAAAAATAGTTCTAATCATCCTACAATGCTAATAAGTTGTTATGAATCTTCCTCTCGGAAATATTCAGAATTTCCTTTGTTCAGGGAATGCTCTATTCATTCATGAAGAGAGCATCCCCCTGAACAAAAATTCCTGGATATTTCTGACACTGCTTTTAGAGTATGTTTTATTCACCTCTCCCTAGGCGAGTACGGAATTTAGTTTTATATGTTTAATTATAAAAAGGCTTTAATTTTTTTTTAAATATTTGCTCTCAGCTTAATTTTGTTTATGAATGAGAAATGACATACAAAATGTTCCCTATTTGGACTTGACCTGTATCTGCAAACATAATATTTCAGAAGATACATCACACTTTTTTATATGAACATGCCAAACTTTTCAATTCAGATAAAGATATATGAAAGTTTGAACATTTGAATGATAATTTAAATTAGGTTCTCCTATTTTTAAATAATAGAAATAACATATTTATATTCAGTAGTATGAAAAGTTTCCATTTCAATCACATGTACATACACTGCAACAGAAAAAAATGAACACTACATTTCAAATAAGCATTTAGCCTTTTAAATGATCCATTTTCTGTGTTCATTTATGGTGAAATTTGCTATTTTTAATCAGCAATTACTTCATACTAATCTTGGGATTGGGTCATCTGTCTGAATCAAAGTATATGGTGAAAAGTGCAATGTTGTGTGAGGGATTTGTTTGCAGTGAGTCAGTGTCCATACAACACAAGCTGGCCACCTCTGTCATTACCCAACTAGCAAACATTTTGACAGATCTAGCAGAGACCAAGTAGAAATGCCAGTATGACTCCTATCTCACCCTGATTGATCATGCATGTATCAGTGCTGTCGATTGATTAATACAGCCTTGGATTTAAGAACAAAATATGAGCGACATGCCATACATCAGATTTTGCAATAGTCTGAGGGTGTGTCCTTTATGTTAATCTGCCTATGAGCTCATGATCCATAATATACTAACCATGATCTATCATTTAATCCATATCAGCTCATATCATACCTTCTTATTTTACTCTAAACTCAATTATGATTTATAGACTAAAATTACTCTGGCAGTGGCCAACAGAAAACGCTTAAAAGGTCCATGGCCCGATCGCTAATAGCCTCGTCCCCAAGGACCCCAGATTTTACCGGAAGTGGTCAAAATTTTGGTTTTGGAAGAAAACTACTATTTTTCTCATTTACCCTGTGAAATTGTAATGCTATAAGATGTTTGGTTTGGAAGTTATAAACAAAAATGTGCCCAATTTTGGTAGACCAATATTAATTTTACACAGCATTCTATGGGGCTTACAAATCATGTTTTTAGCCCTCGCATCAAAACGGATTGAAATATCGGCGCGAAACTTTACAGATGGGGTTTTGGGGTGAAGTCCATTCTATCAAAATGAAAACTTCACATACTTAAATTGGGCCATCCCCCTTTAAACCCTGTGGATTTTTTAAGCTCAAAAGGTAAATTTTAACAGAAAAAGAAAAGTCATGTAGGTTGCTCTGAATGCCATACTGTTTATTCATATTCTATTAGTATACCTCTATTACCCATTATTGAAAATGCAGCATTCTGATTGGTCAGTTTACTGCCAATGGGTTGCAAATGCATTTTCTTATTAAATCAAAGCTACTTTATTAGGTAACATATAGAAGAGAAAAGGTTTGCAGTATCATTTGTGGGCTCATATTGCATCCTTGGCCAAAAAAAAAAGGTTTTCCCACCTCTGACACATTCGCCCATAAATGATACTGCATCTCTCTATTTCCTAAATAGAGAAAACTTAATCTGAGCCCTGTCTTGACCCCTAAAACATATATGTAACCCCAGAAGGTGTATTGAGTCCATCCCACAATTTACCGGTTTGGGGAAATTTCACTTCAATAATGTCATGTGATCCCACAAAAATCCTATTCTTAACACATAAAAACTCTGACTTAACTCATTTCAGCACACAAGGTGCTAGTACTGAGGGATTTTTTTGCATGACCATGAAACGTCTTGTGCTTCTTAAACTTCTTGAACACTATATAGTACTGACATGTGTTTAGTACAGTATCTAGGCACATTGCAATGCATTGTGGGGTTGATTCAAAACACCCTCTGATGTCACCCCAAACCATCAAGGCACTTATCTTAATATATAAAACCAATTGATCTCTAAATTCCACATATGAACACATAGCAATTTCTAACAACAATTACTGTAACAAAATCTTGATCCCGATCCTTGGTCCTATTCCAAAGAGAATGAAACTGCTATTGATGAAGTCATGATTATAAAACTAACTAGTCTTGGAATAGGGGTATGTAAACCTAAAACATTGTGAACTAGCAAATATGAAAAGGTCAAAAGACATTGCTAAGAACTTTTTATTTGCATACATAGTTAAACAATTTGAAAGCAAAAGTATGGTATCTGAAATATAGAATGACATATCAACACAAAAACATTTCTTTTATTAGCAGATGTAACATAAAAACGAAAGACAAGACAAAACAAGGCACAATTTAAAATTCACACAGGAAAATAAAATGTAGACATCAGCTGAAACATGAGCAAAGACAAGTGCAACTTGACATATCTGAGGACAAATTGAATGCCTGAAATGGCCACAAGTGTGACAAAGTTAATCATGAATGATAGCCACAATGCTATTTATATATAGAAACATCTAATAATGTACATGCCAAGTATTCGACTTGACATCTTTCTCATCAACAAATTGTTTGCAGTTGGTGTGAATAGATTTTACAGCACTAGTCTTTACCACAGTCTTCACTTAATGTTTCTACAGCTTACATTTTGTCCTGGTTAGCAGTAGATCTTGAGCTAGGCTTTGATCTGATTTGATAATGTGAAACAGTCAAAAGCTTTAATAGCAAAATGCTTACAAAAAATTCACAGCACTCTTGTAAATAGTGCACAACACATAACATTGATAGTACCACATCAATTCTTCGGGGCATGTGGAGAGTAGGGTTGGACATTTGAAATCAACTGCATTTCCCTCGATCTCCCTCATGCTTTAACAAATTTCAATATAACTTTCAAATAGGTAAATGCACATAGGTATATTCATAGGTATATAAGAAAAATAACTTTTAATTAACTTTCAAGCTTACAAAAGCTTGACTAGAATGCACAAATGTGTGCACTGATGGGCCACACAAAACAAATCATTGCCATGGGTCTCACCCAGAAGCTCCTCCCTCCAGTCAGGGACACTTGGTGAGATTCACAACATACATTCTAAATGGAAAAGAATACAGTATTCTCCCTGCACCTATGAATTTGGCAATGTTAACATAAAACATGTGTTAAGGGTGCCGAATTCAAAGTGCAGACAAAATGAAATGAATCACAGTACACTTACCATGCAATCGGATCATGATCTTGCATTCATTAAAGGTGCAACAAGAGATTTTGAGTCACCAAAATATTGTGTCAAAATAGTAATTTCATATAGATTTGACGCTCAATAGATTTCTTACCTTGAATTTGACTACAGAAATGTCTTAAAAGAAAGAAAAAAAAGGTGATTTTGATTTGCTTATATTTCAATGTAAAACATAGGATGAATTTTGTATTTGCTCCTATACAAAATTAAAAATTTAACAATTTTTGTATCAAAGAAACATTTCTCAGCCTAATCCTTTTTTTGATGGAAAGCTTTACATCAGGGCAAAACTCAGTACTTTCGATTTTTTTAGGGACACCAGATATGTGAAATCTCTCGTTGCACCTTTAATGCAACATTCACATTTGATTGTTTTAAACCCCTGGGCACTACCACCTATGATACAGTCTGTCAGGTTGGCTCATTACAGGACACAACATGAGATAGCCCTCATGAGCAACCAATCAAAATAGCGCTTATATCTCTCAGTAAACCATACCAACATTCTTACAGTATTTCTGATTTGCTCATTAAATGATATTACCTTCCCAGTAACCAATCAAAATAGTGCTTAGAAGCTGATCGAAAGGCAGGTATTGCCCAGGGGGTTAAGAGAAATTTGGGAATTTTTTTTTTAAGTACATATGCTTTCCACTGCATCTTACAGAGTTCACCGTTACAACTACTTGACCTGCACTTCTGCATTCAAATTTGTGACAGGATGTAACATGTTAGGTACAAGATTCCTGTCGTCACTAGGGTAGTAGTGACAACACACCAGGGTAATTTCACCATTGAAAGTACTTGCTTCTGACTAGGGTGAACTACGTAGATATATCACAGATTTCACTCACACAATAGAGAAGTTTGTGTGTTCATGTAAGTCATTGGTAATGGCTTTAGGTTAGATAGACTAAAATAGACTTCACTCTCAGAAAAGAAATCCCAAGTTACTTTTGCATTCTGACTTCATTATCATTAGCACAATGTTTTCACTCTTCCAAAGATATTTTCACTCTTCCAAAGAGATTTTCACTCTTCCAAAGAGCTTTTCACTCTTCCAAAGAGGCTTTTCACTCATCAAAGAGATTTTCACTCCTTCAAAGAGATTTTCACTCATCCAAAAAGATGTTCACTATGCCAAAATTTGCCAAAAAAGTGAATGAATACCCTTGGAGAAATTCCTGATGTACATAAAGTACAGTTAAATCCCTAGTGCATGTACCCTTGGCGATGTCCCCAGCCTGGATCCAACATTTTGTTTTCACTTTTGTTTCTGATTTGGCCTTATTTAGGAGTTTTTTCCATATACTTCATGGAATAATGTGACTCAGATTTTGTTGATTAGTCTATCCTGGGACATGGCAGACCTCGCTTACTTGCTGTCATAGGTTACATTTTTAATTGCACGTTTCACGTCATTGACATTCGTTGTACCAAATTAATTAAGATTTGTCTTTTAAAAATGTCTAATTTGGGTTTGGATGAATCAGAGTAACAGGGGGTTTTCAATGCCAGTGACTGCTACTCACCAGCAATTCACTCAGGGCTTATGTCAGTCAGTGGTCAACCAGCCAAATCCTATGCTGTCTAACATATCATAGAGTCCCCACTCCATCTGACCAGTTGTTCATGGTTTTGACAAAGATAAAACAAGCACTAATTCATTTGAAAGTTAATTTCATTCGGCCTCTGGTTGAAGAAAACTTCAGAGTCAAATTCTTCATAGTAACCTTTGAGTAGCCACAAAGTACCTCCCATGGTACAAAATAACCACCCCAAAAATTATGTTTCATATAGAAGTACACTGGGGCATTCATAGGAGGTACACTGGGATTTTACAGGAGGTACACGGCGGTATTCATATAGGAAGTACACTGGGGTATTCATATAGAGGTGCACTGGGGTATTCATATAGAAGGTACACTGGGGTATTCATATAGAAGGTACACTGGGGTATTCATATAGGAGGTACACTGAGGTAGTCATATCGGAGGTAACACTGGGGGTATTCATATGTAGGTACACTGCGGTATCAATAGGAGGTACACGGGTTATTCATATAGAGGTAACTGGGGTATGCATTAAGGAGGTACACTGGGGTGATTCATATAGAGGTAACACTGGGTAAATTCATAAGGAGGTACAACTGCGGTAATTCATATCGGAGTACACTGGGGTATTCAATGAGGTACACTGGGGTATTCATATAGAAGGTACACTGGGGTATTCATATAGAAGGTACACTGGGGTATTCATATAGGAGGTACACTGGGGTATTCAAAGGATGTACCTGTGGTATTATATAGGAGGTACTGCGATATTTATAGGAGGTTACACTGGGGTATTCAGATAGGAGGTACAACTGGGGTAGTTCATATAGAGGTACCTGGGGTATGCAGATCAGGAGGCACACACGCATGTAGCTTAACCACTAGTCGCTCCATGGGGGTGTGTACCTGGGAAGGTACTATGTGATTATTAGCAATTATTTTTCACATTTTGATCATTAGATTAAGCTTTTACCAAGGGGTTGGTGATGCTCAAATCAAATATCACTATTACTCAACTTGAAATGATCAGAAAGAGTTTAACAAATGGACTATTTGTACTCCTCTATGACCCAATGGTTGCTTAATAGGCAGCTGGTAGGAGTAACCTATGAAGGTACCCCTGAGTAGCAGCAGAGGTGTACCTGTCATTCTGCACCTAGCAACAACTGCAAAGTACCCTATGATGGGTAGCACTAGTAATATTATCTGCTATGCACCCAAAACCCTTGTGTACTTTTCACAAGACTAGCTGTAGGTCTCCCCATAGAGTATTTGTAAAAGTAATATGGGTCACCCAAAATGGGACATATTTTCGCCTCATATAATCCAAACAAAACTCCTTTAGCCCTAATTTCACAGGGTTAAAGGTGACAATATCTTCTTTTCTTCTGATAAAAAACTTCCGTACAATCGGGGGTCCCTGGGGTTGAGGCAATTAGCGATCCGGCCATGGACATTTAATAACAAAACACTTGTTGTACATTAGTGGTTTTAGGCTCATTAAACCGACTCAGACAGTACAAATGTGCACGATGCAGACCTGCAAGAGGCTATTAAAATTGCAACTTTCCTAGGATTAGAGTTCCAATTAACCAGATAGGATGAAAATTAATAAGTTGCCGTGTGGGTTGATCAATGATACCCAGACAGCGCCAACAGAAACGAGACTGCTAGGACCCAGGTAAATCCGGAGGTCAGATCAGAGGCTACACACACATTACCTATTCTATTAAAAGCATAGCCCTTGAGTGTTGAAAATGGTCTAGCATAATCATCCACATTAAAATCAAGACACAACTGCACCGTACTAATGATGGTATTGGCAGATCCAATATCAAAACAGGGGGGCAATTCTCCCATAAAGTGTTCAAGTTTGGTCACAAATGACCAATATCAAATTTAAGGAATTCTGAAAATCACTGAAATCGGAACGTTAATATCCTCGAACCCGGAACATGTCATGGTGACTTAAAAACAATAGCCCCCCGATTTTTTAGTATAAGAGCCTAACGTTAACACTGAAGTAATGTATCTGGGTACTATCTGGCCGTCCTTTTCCTTAGTTGTGCTGTTCTTGATAAAAGTACGTGCTTCACCGAATTAGTCTCTATACCTTATCAGTTTACCTCATACTAAAGTATGGTGTGGGTATTTCGCCTTTGTGTATCACAAAACATCAGCGACTTGCAAGAGCGTAGCGGGAGGGTAGGGTAATGTATCTGGCGCGTAATGAACGTAACATGAAGGATTCTTTCATTCCTAGGCCTGTAAATTGTTATCTTTGAAACAATTGTTTGCAAACATTATAAACTATTAACCTGACATCTGCTCGATTATACACATTTGTGGTGACAATTTCTGTTATTTTTAGCATTTTGTGTCCATTCGAATTATGGTAATGTATCTGGGCTGCAATTTGGCGACATGCTCTCTGAGAACTATTGTGAAACTTTAATAATCCAATAATCATGTTTGAACTTAATAATTAGGTCATAATGAGCTGATAAAAGGTGTAATTGTGTGATATGCGCGTTTTTTGTGTAATGACAAGAACCATGTGTAAAGAACGATTTGGGCTGGCGACATTGAGACGATAACAATAATATCATCTTTAGCCTTATTGCTTTGAAACTTTCGTTCTCAGCCGTACAACCTTCTAGTCCAGGCATTTTAAAACACAACTCGTAATATATTATATTAATAACATTCATGCGTAACGGGCCAAAAACCAGCTTTTAAACGGCATGACTGGGAGCGACACACAAAACACTTTTTTGAACACTTTCGGCAATCTGCCCAGGGGCGCAAAGCTGAGTTTTAAAGAAAATTGTATGTTATCAACCACACATTGAACTTGTTCACATAACTCTTTACAAATATATTGCAAATTTATATACATCCACTTGAGACACAATAAGCATCTTCAATAAGTTCTATATGAATAAGTCCGGCCTTAACGTGCAGTAGTTGATTCTTTCCTTGGCACTCTGCTTTTCTTGGATTCTGGATCCGCCACTGGAATGGAAATATTTTGTTTTTCAGTCTGAAATACAGTAAGTGATTGGTACCAGGCCTCTCCGATTGAGACTAATCCAAGTCCTAGCAGCTTCCTGATCTATTCTATCTTGAAGTGTTTGGGCAAAAATGTCATTAAACACAAAGGTTTTCTATGCTTTGAAAACAAATTGGATTAACGTTGTGTAGGCTACATTAATAATGACAACACATTACAAATAAGCTATTCCATCCTCTCTTCAATATTTTGTTAAGTTTCTTGTTTTTCTTTCCCAGCCCATTTCTTTTCTGTTCCCCCCTCGTTCCTCTGTCCCCCTCCCATATTACCTTATATAGACAGAGCTCTGCTGTGTCTTTGGGATAAAATACCTACCACACTTAACATTGCAAGTTTTTAATGCAACATGAAGAGATAAATTGGTTCACTGAGCACAACAGCCACTTAGGAGTGCTAGTGTCTGATCGCTAACCAAATATACTTGTGGGGGTAATTGCACTATAATGATTTTGGGCTTATTGCCAACAAAATGGTTCCCACTTATCCAGAATAAAACAAACCTTCCTTCAATCTGTGGTTTTTTGACATACTTCATGCTCCAGGTACTTGTTCCAGCACATCCAAATGCCTTTGATTGACTGCATGAAGACGGGTTGCAAAACATAGGCCTTATTTTTTCCCCTAACAATTTAAATCTTAATGCCTTCATCACCTTAAAATATGAATCATGCTCCAGTAATAGGAAATCTTAAGGTAGGTTATTGATTTTTACTTAAATGGTTACACAGAAAATAGAGAAACAACAACAAAAAATATCCCTGATTCAGTTTAATCCCAAACTTATATATAAAATATAGGCTCAGAGAAACTGGGGCATTGAATTAAATAAAAGACGAAAAATACACGGTCGCGAATCCGGTCCTCTCGCTTACTACGCGTGAGATTAATCCGCTGGACTACAGAGGACTGTGTTTTACGTTTTTTGAAGGTCGAGACAGTGTATTTTCGTTTTTGTAATTCAATGCTCGCCAGTGTTCTCCGAGCCTTTAAATAAATATTTGTCTCATATCTTTTCTCGAGTTGTTATCATTTGCTTGATAATCGGTGCACGGATTTGATTGGTTTAGCTTCGTCGTAGGTTCGGCTGAATCATGCCATATAGGCCCTCCCCTTTAAAATAATCCCAAATCTGACTGAGGGAGGATAAAAATTTCCTCTATTAAAATTTTGGCAGTTGACAATAAAAGTCTAATTTAAAATATTTTATTGTTATTTTTTAAATCCCTTATTTTTTCATAGATATTTCACCATGTGATTTCTAGTTAGATGGATGATGCTGTTAGCAAACCCCTGGGCATGTGCTCCACAAACACTAATACCTAAAAATATCATACTGGCTTTTTTTAAGATATTAGAGCCATATTTCATAAAAGTTATATTGATCTAAGCGGACTTGCAAAGAGTTTTCTTCTAGGTTATTACTTGTTTGTAAGCCATGTGAAAAATTTGAAAAGAATTTGTTTACACAGGATTAATGTAAATCCCAGGGTTTTTTTTTTATACTGGTCCGATTTCATTAATTTTTACTTACAAATTTACTAAGAAGCGTTACAGACTTAAAGAATCTCTCTTTCTTATAGTCACTTAAGAGTAATCTTAAAATAGGGCAAAGAATTATCATGTTATAAACCAGGGAGGAAATTTAAGAACAACCTGGTTCTTAAAATAGAACACTCAATCTGCCTAAATTTTAAAGTGAGAATTTTTAAGAATTGTATTTCCCGTTCATATGACAATGACTTTGTATTAGTCAGGGGTTGGTAAATTCCTTCTAGAAAAATATGAATAAGTGAGTACCTGTAGTATTTAGAAGGTACTTTTAATTTTATGGCGGAGCTGCCGAGCCTTGAAAAGTGTTCTAGTTTTTTCGAGTTTACCACCCCCCTCCCCCCGTACAACAAAACAAACCCAACCACCTTTCTTTGCCGCTCCCTCTCCGCCGCGCTTTCCAGCCCCTGCGCGTTTGTGGTTGCCCTCTTTGGTGGCCCGTGCTGCGTTCTTTTTCTATTATCTATGCCGAAAAATGAATTTGGGCTGCATTTAAGCGAAATTATTAGTTTAATATTTTTTTAAGGTAAAAATATTAATCTTAATTTTATGGTATCCTTTTTGTTATTGATATAGGTTTAATACATTTCATAAAGGGTTCAGGTAATACCATTGTGGGTGACATGTGATAAAAGGATGCTTTTTCTAGGAAAAAGGGTGATTTTGGGGCTAAATTTCTAATCCCTTTATATATTGTATAAAACAGAAATCTACAGATAAGAATATAAATGTCAGAGAGTGATAGTATGCATGATGATTAAATTTTGTTTTGCTAAGAAATTAATAAATCTTGATATTTTAAGTTTTAGCTCAAAAACGTGATTTTTTTTACCCAAACCAACACCCCTGCACAAAGTTTTTGACCACACCTATCATTTTTTTAAATTTTATTACTATCCTTCGAATAGAGTGGTTGCGTTTTGTTGTACCTTGGGGAGGGGTAACTCGAGCACTTTGGGCATTCCCAACCGACTCCACTCTTTTTATCTTTTTTATGACTAAATCTCAGCTCCCAAATGTATTGTCCCTCCTTAGGGATCCTTAGAGGCCAAGCAGTGCACATCTCAAACTGACGAGTCGGTTTCCTTTCCTAACTCAAATTCCTGGCATTTTGGAGACAATAATTTTTTAGTCCGCAGGGGGTGATGACTTAGGTAATTAGACTTATTTCTATAGCTGGCTAAAGGGACTGTGGTTGGAGGAGGGGACGGCCAGCTAATTTTTTAAAATATTCACCTTTAGCAAAACATGCAATGTCCTGTTACATATGACCTTTTAAATCACACCCACAACACACTTGTTAATGTCGATGCTCATATAAAGCCCCAACCACCTACCAAGAAACAATTTCTATCAAACTTTAAAAACAATGGGTAAATGGGCACTTGTCCCAATCCCTTGTAGTATTTATTTAGGAAATAGTATTATTATCCCAACATGGAATTGCCTATTCAAAATTGACAAAAATTATACTCAATAGTCCAGCTTTACTTATGTGGATAGGTGTCCATTGCACAATATCCTATCCTGGTTTCTTGGTCATTTTGTATGAATATTGATTGCCTGGAGTGAGAACGTACATGGAAACTAAGTTAATTTAGGACTGGTATTTCTGCTTTCCAGTAAAATTGTCATTTATACTTTTGTTGAAGCAGTTCTACCTATGTCAACTATAGACCCAAATTCACAGAATTACGTCACACAACACAATTATTCACTACTTGAAGACAGGCTGGCTGTCTGCTATCATCACACTTTTATAAAAGGTTACTAAGTAGAAGTTGATGTTTTAAATTTTAATTTACCAATGTTTTGATCAATTAATCACTGACAATCTTGTTTTTCATACAGCCAGAGCATCCATAAAACTAGGTTTAACGCACCAGCTGACGGTAGGCATGAAATGTAATCTACCATGAATTTGCACAACAAAAAAATAACAATTTCTTCATATTGTACTAACATCATTTTGGCAGCATGGCCTCTCATATACAGGTGCTGCATTGCTACACCTAATATGTCGTTCGAGTGCTCTGCAATTACTCATTCCATATGGTCTGTGAAATATTATGCAAGTGGCTACTTTAGGACTCAGAAATAATTGAGGGCCTCATTCTTGTTGGCCTTAACCTTAGAAATGGTTCCTATCTCACTTGTATAGAAAAAATCTTCAGTGTGGGTTGATTTCTAGCAGGCATATGTAGATGCAATCATTATAAGCTAAGCAAATTAATCTGGTAATTCGGGGAGAGCAAATTAAATCAATTTACCTTTGCAACTAGGTAGTAATTAAATATGAAGCAAGTTCATCATCTAGCATACCCGGCATCACAAGTGCATAATGAGCCCTTAGAGCTCCCTCTACTGTTGTATGCCAGTTGGCAAAATGCTGGGGAATTCAGGTGTCCATAATTAAATGTCATATAAAGCCTCTAAAAACAAAATAAAATGTTTTATTTTAAAATTGCAACTATACATAAAACACACTGATAAGCTTTACACTTTGCCTCCTTTGCTGTTGGTTTTCATCAGTAGGAAAACACAGTATTTCAAATGTCCAACCTCTAAGGCACACAAGCTTTACAACTTCACTGCAAGGGTTTACCAATGTGTCTTTGTCAAATGATGTGGTAATAGAATATACACAAAATAAATCAATCAAGAACATAAAGAAATTACAAAATCACACAAAAAGCTAAAGGAAATGTGATAATACATTGGTTAGAGACACCTGTTTCTTAAAGGTATATTTCATGCTCTTGACACCACTTTTTTTGTTCAGGGTGCAATAAATACCCTAACCCACCCACATTTATTTCACAGTGACACTGATCCCATTGCTATTAAAATAACACTACAACAAATTTTACCCTCTGGATAAGTTTTAAAATTGAAAATTTTCTCTTTCAAAAATTGAGTTGTGTGTGTCTGTGCCTCTCTTTGAGTGTATGTGTGTTCTTACAGAGATATACATTTAAAAAAATAAACACTCATCACAAAGTATACCCTTTTGCTTGAACTGAAGAATTGAAATAAATAAACTTGCATGCTGGAAATATTAGGTGGTTCACAAACTGTCTGGTATGAACAATTAATTTAACATGAATAGAAATTTTTAGTGACTCAAGACACCATCTGTTGGATTACTTTTGTCAGCAAGTTATCTCAAGGATCATGCTTAGAACTGACACAACACTTGAAAAAAAATGGCACAATTAGCACTGGGAGACCACACAATATATAGACACCCAAAAAAAAAAAAAAAAAAAAAATAAAAAATTTTTTTTTTTTTTTTTTTTGCACCAACTTGGCTGCATTTGTTTTACCTCTTTTGTAGAATAGTTAAGAAAATAGTACTGGCCAGATGATGGCAGACAAGCTTCTTTCAATATAGCAACTCACCAAAACTAATCAAAAGAGATTATGGCAATGCAGACACAAACTGATTTAGGCGCTTCGATGTAGGTCGGTCATGAGTGTTCCCATGACCCACATAAGACCTCATCCTTGTCTGTCATTCACACAAAAAAATCAGAAATAAGCCTTACAGTGGAGTTGATTCTTCAGCTCCAATGGTTTTGGAATAAGAAAATATTTCTTGACAACATAAACAAAATTCAGAATTTTTGGTTAAGATTTCACTTTTATGTGTTAACCGAATGGCGATTTCTAAAATTGGGATTTCTTGGCCGCCCTCCCCTGGTACTGGTCAAATCTAAGCACACAACAAAAACATCACACATTAAGAATTTCTTGTAATCGATTAGTTTAAAAATAATAGTATTGACTTACTTTGATCTCCGTGGTGATCCAGATCTGGACCTGGACCTGGATCGAGACTTTGAATGTGATAGGGAACGTGATCTTGACACACGTCGTCTTGAACGTATTGGTGGAGGAGACCTAGAGACAGATAAAAGAAAGTATCATATAGTATATCAGTATACAGTTTCAAGGGAAATATAGGAGGAAAATGGTGAGAAGTATATGGTTTCATTGTGAATGAAGGTAATGAATGCTGGTATGTCAGTATTCCGTTATGTCAGCATTCCGATTCAAGAAAATAATGCAAGGATATTAGCATGTAGTGTTTCACTGAGAATACAGGAAAAGAATGTTTCGATGTCATCTTAGTTTTGTCTTGAAATTTTTGATGGGGGTGATAGCTTCAAGGACTGGTGTAAGTTCTTGTATGAGATGGATGCATGCCTACTCTGATACAGTAGGTAGTACTATTTAAACACAGAATACTGATCTCTAAGTTGTCTTACCTGCTTCTACTGCCTGACGTTCTTGATGCTCGGTAGCTTTTTGGAGGAGTCTTGGAACGGCGATGACGATCCCTGTAGTAAAAAAATATTTCAAACTGTATTACTTTAAAGATTTTACATATCGTACATAGATGAACCTGTACCTGGCACAACTCGCTATGTGTCTCTTACTTGATACAAATGAAGCTTGTATGTTTTCTAATTTATGCTCATATAAATCAAAGAACGCTTTCCAAATTTTTTGGGCTATAGTGTATACTTTCCAGGAAAAAAATGTTAATTGGTTTGTTTTGTCACTTTTACTTAAAATGATCACATCTTTCTTGAAGACAATCAATTATTCTTAACACAACAACTTTTGAGAAATTGTCACAAGCAATAATCAGCCAATTATTGTTCAGCAAAACAATTTCCCTGTTTTAGCAAATCATTACCCTCGTGGAAATTACCATTTTTACAGTAGTTGTGACATCATTACAGTGATTATTTCATGGAGAATTCTTTCTGGTACCTCTTTGTCAGGTGCATGCCTATTCTGACAATTTTATACCAAATTTGAATGGTTTCCCCTATTGTTGCTTTCCATTGGTCTATCATTAAAGATCAATATGTAAACTTTTTTGTGATTGATTTAGCTCTGGTCTTAAGTATAGAAATTATGTGGTCAAGTCAACTTACAAAATGGTTATAAATTCACCTCAATGTATTTGATAAAACAATCCAGGTAAATCATTTAGCATTTAATACTTGCCTAGACCTTGATCGTCTATCTCTACTTCTTGATCTTGACCTCCTACGTCTTGGTGGAGGTGAGCGAGTACGTGACCTTCTTCTTGGTGACCTTCTACGCGGAGAACGAGAGCGACGTCTTGGTGGGGTCCTGGATCGTGAACGATACCTCGACCTTGAGTAACTACGGCGACGGTCACGTGATCTTGATCTCCGCCGGGAATGAGATCTTGACCGCGATCTACGGCGACTACGACTGCGTGAATGGGAGCGTCGGCGACTTCGTGAACGGGAGCGACTCTTTTTCTTCTTCTTTTCTTCCAATGCTTCCAGTTCTGAAATAAAAACATTTATAGTTAGGTCTGAACTTGTTCATGCCAACTACTAATGTTTGTCTTAATGATGTTAACTTTTATTGACTTTCAAAGATTCAGCAGCAACACTTGACTTATTTTTATTACCTATGATACAACAATTCTATTAGCACATTAACTGCATGCCAATGAATGGCACATGCTGGGTCATGGGTTGGATTTTTATAGTATGTGCCCTATTGATTGCTATAGATTGATTTATTTCTTGGACAGTCGGCATTGGTTTGCTGCATGCTTTGACCAATTACACATCCCATTCGGATGTGTGTTATAACTCCCTGTGCAACTTAGCTTGTGCATGTTTGATTTTGTGCAAGAATAAATCTAAAATAACATCACTGTGCTAGAAAGCACCAATCTCTGGAAGCAGAGTTCTATCAGTATCATCTGTGTTTACAAACCTAGAATCGTAATTGCATCCTGTTTCGCAAGCTGATCTAGTGTAATAACCACACACCAACTGATTGAGCATTTCTAGCTTGGGTTTTAAAAACACCATGGAAGAGCCTGTATTCCATGGACAACCAACTTTGATGGAAACTAATTCACCTGTCATAACATTTACTGAAATATGTCCATGGAATACAGACCCCCAATACACGGTGCAGGTTTTGTGTTTTGATCCGTAACATGCATGCCTGCCCATGTCAATGAGTGATGCTTGCCTGTCATGGCCAACAGGGTCACGTATCTACAAACTAATCTTTCAGAATTAAAATGTTAACAGTTTTGTAACCGATTTTCAAACAGATATCAAATCGACAGCTGTATTGAGAAAAAAAATCCTTTATGATATTTGTGATCAACAGACATAGAACCTTTTTCAAATCCTCTATGTATGTGGATTCTACTAGGCAAAATTATGGCAAGAAGATACAACTCATTCAGCTCATCTACAAAATGCATCTTTTGTTAACTTTTCCAATGATCCTAACATAGAAAATGCACTGTGAAGATAACAAATGCCATTTTGTTGTCATAGTTTGTACGGTGTGATTACATAATATTGTAAAATGGAGCATCCTTTTAATTTTGTTTGGGTTAAATTCATTTGTATTCCTAGCTAATTGTCAGCGTTAACGGACACCATAGAAAAAGGATATATTGATAATATGCAAAATACAATATAGCCTCTTGTCATATCAGAACTTTAATGGAGAACTATTCAAATACTATGCACTGACTTTCATCATTGCAATTGTCATGATGCATTTCACATGCAAACATTATGTGAGCTTTCGTAAATTGATCAATAAAAACACCTTTCACACGGGACAGAAGATCAAATTTGTGATCAATTGCTGTTTGTAGACATCAATCCAGACACTAAATTCATTATATTATCATACCACTAAGGAGAGATTAAAGGATACCGCCTTCAGGATATATTTTTGTATCCGGTCAGTGAGCGCGTATTCAGCGCATACTACACATTATATTAGGTCAGTGACCGCATACTCGCCTGATCCATTTATCGAGCGGGTATGACTGTTTTCTTCTACACAATGGGCACGAAAATCTGGTTTATAATACTTAACTTACAGAAGAAAATATTTTAGAATGACTTAGTGGTATGATAAATTCCTTATCGGGTTCAGCGTCACTCTGATACGTCGCTCTGATATGGGGAATTACCATGTGTTTAGCCCCCAAGATATTAAAATATAGGATATTTGGTGACAAAATGCAATGACTACCCAAGACTGAAGATCCATTCAAATTCACTGCACTTGCAGTAAATGGATGAAAACCATCTCTGACTCAACACAGTAGCAGCGCAATGCAATTTGAACTGCTTTGCTGCTGTGTTGAGTCAAAGACGGTTTTCATAATTTTCAAATTGCAGTGCAGTGAAGTACACCTGGCACAAAAAGTATCTCGGCATGTTTTTCGATCAGTACTTTGCCAAGTCAGACCATTTTGAAAGTTTTTGAAATATACATTTTGTTGCCTAGGTCTTGTTCTTTCATTTAACACCTCGCTTGTAAAAAAGCGTGCAAAAATGGCTGAGATAAGAGTGCCCGAAAGACGCAAACCCCCAAACCAAAAGTTGCAGTTTTTGGATTTTTCAATGGTCACTGTGTGGTACAACGCAATAATACGTGTGTATTGATTTTACACAAAGATGTTTTCCGACTGAATGAGCGAGAAAGCCTACTTGCAATATGATTATGGTCCGTGTGTTCGTGTTCCAGTACACTGCAATGCCCATTGAAAAATCCCAAATCCAAAAACTCCAACTTTTGGTTTTGGGGGTTTGCGTCTTTCGGGCGTTCTATCTCAGCCATTTCTGCACGCCTTTTTACAAGCGAGGTGTTAAATGAAAGAGCAAGACCTAGGCAATAAAATATTTATTTCGAAAACTTTCAAAATGGTCTGACTTTGGCACAATACTGATCGAAAAACATGCCGAGATACTTTTTGTGCCAGGTGTATGTATAGACCTTAATTCACAGTCCCTCGGACAAGGCATAGCAAATCAGCAGATCAATGCCATACTGCATTGCACTCTGCTGCTGCACAATACTTGTATTAGACTTCGTCTTTTAAGGAGAGCGAAAGTGATCACACCCCTACAGCTCTCCTTAAGTGCACTTGATAGCTCCCCTGTAGCTCTCCCTATCTGCATTGTAGGAAAATGATTTGTAACTCCTCTTGGAAAATCATATTTTGATGTGAATTGCAGTGGCAAGTGTTCTTAAAGTCTGACTCAGAGATTCGAAATATTATTTTTTTGTGTGATAATGAAAAATAGTCAACTAGAACTAAAGATAGTAACCTAAAATGCACAATTCCGAAATTTGAGATGAATCGGATTTTTTGTTTTGATGCAGTAAACATTTATGTGTAGTATTACATCCCATAGGATACTGTGTATAACAAAAATTCCGGATCCGGAATTTTATAACAAAGTTGTGATTTTCTATATGAAGGAATTCGATTTAAGCTTAGCAATTTCACACAGTGATTAGTATATAGACAAGCATTATGTACATGCAAAAAACACAATTTTTTTGGAAATTGAAGGCGCCCTCCTCAGGAAATCTCTGAGTCAGCCTTTAATTTCACCCCTGAATACTTTTCTTAATTAGACATGGACAGCTTTAAGGAGAGAACTACCTCTTATAAAAAAGAGAATGTCTGAAATAGGGACAGATAGGTCATCCAATTATGTGGTCAAAGAATAAGTGTAGAGCAATATAATGACCCTAAGTGACCCCTGAATGATATTTCACCTCATCTGTTACCCCACATAAAACCCCTTGTCTCAATGTATAAGCATACCAAGTATGAACTTGATCCACCACTGCACTAAAAAGCTCACATTTTAACCAAAGTGTATATCCCATGTACAGGATGACCCTAAGTGACCCCTGAATGACCTTTGACCTCATCTGTTACCCCACATAGGACCCCTTGTTTCAATGTATGAGCATACCAAATATGAACTTGATCCATCAGTGCACTAAAAAGCTAGCCAACATTTTTACCAGAAGTGTTTTCCAAAAGTGTGACACACACACAAATCAGGCTGCCATAAGGTCTTTTCAATTACATTGGACGACCTAAAAGGTGGTAGCGAGTGCACAGATGGTTGGGTACAAATTCATCCTTAACTGGCTGTCGTTTTCCATGCAAACAAAAAGAACATCAAAGTAAGGTGTTTACATTCCGGTAATTGGGCATGTGTTGAATCAAACATGATAAATATATACAGCACATTTTACTGCAAAATGACATTATGTTGCGCAAATTCTTTGTGTAATGGCAAATACTAGTACTTATAAATGCAGAGATGACAGTCTGGTCTTGCAGAGTAAGATTTGTTTCTGACAAATACATGTGATACAGCATTTTAAGATTTCACAAGTGTGTCATGAATTAGTAACTCTAATTTAGTGATTTTGAGGTATATTTAATGAACTTAAGTAGTGCAAAAAAGCTAAAAATGTTGAATTTGTCACTGCTGATGAATTGTGTTTATATGAGAAGAGCATTATGACAATGTTTTCCTGTACTAGTATTTCAAATGTACTTCATCAAATGCCATGTTCCATCTTACATGAGTAGATTTGTGCATAAAGCAATAATACAACATTTCATACAATATGCCCTCAGTCTTTTCTTTTGTCAGATTTGCTACCTGAAAGCGGTTTAGCTGAAAATGGTCAGCATGTCATGAAATAACAAAAAATTGAGATGAAAATGGTCAGCATGTCATGAAATAACAAAAAAATCAATTTAAATTAGGAATCCCTAAGTATCTTAAGTCCATATTTCATCAATCCTCTCAATTTCTGTATTTTGTTTCTTACTTAAGTGAAATTGGTGACCTTTTTGAGACAATGTTTTGTTTTTTAGAGTAAAATCAGAGGTTTTGTCAAATTTTTCAAGAAATAGCACTTACAAATTTTGTGTGTACAGCTATATTGAATCAACATTGTGCATGTGATGAAATGAAGTAAACATGTTTCACCATGTTATTTGGGATCCATCCAGGATAATCTGGTAAGAGGAATCCACATTATTCCAACATTAAGAGATTATACTCCAACAATATTTTAAGATACCTTTCACGCTATACATACCTATCATAAGAGTTACAAGATTTAGAAAACTGGGTGCATGCTTAAGCAGATATGCAGTAATGCAGTGAGAGAGCCCATGCCCAGCTGTGTTCAGGAATATGACCGCACAAGTTCAAAGTCCACTCGATCAATGTCGGTCACATTCCTGAACACACATGGGCAAGGGCGCTCTCACTGTATTACCGCTTCTGCATAAGCATGCACCCGATTTTCTAAAGCTCGTAAGTATTTTTGTGCTGCGTGTGTATTTATGGCACACAATGGTGTGTGTTTGTGTGTGTTAAGAGAGTGGGTGGTGTGTGGTTCAGATGTCATTACGAGGCACATACTTTCACTTGGAATGTGAGTCCCTTTTGTTCACGATCAATAGAACACAAGATACCATGTTTTCACATGTATCATCTTTTTGTATGTGGGTGCATTTGTTTGTTGTTATAAGTTCAGTGCAAAACTGTCTATTCATGGCAAAATGCACTGCACAGAAAATAATCCGAGTTTTTTATTGATAATGTAAATTATTAGCAAAAAATTGAATGTATGTCCACAAACTCTCACACAGTTGTGACCACAATTCACCGCTTTAGTCATGATTTCACACTCCTTTTAAATTTTTTTTCTTCTTCTTTGCCTAAGACTTCGGAAGCAGAAGCACTTGAAGACCAGTAAAAATCATGACAGCTTATCACCTTGTCATTCTGCTATTCTCTTTGCTCCGTTATGCAGTTGGATTTCAACTCTAGTACCCTAAACAAACCACAGCATGTAGCTCAATCTCCCATTTTTCTTCAGCAAGGTTTTGATTTTGTTTTTTTGTAGACTTTTAATCATATGTTGTCCACCGAGGGCCCTTGACCAACCAAACAATGTGGCATTGTGCTCCCATAAAAAAAAAGGAGAAAAAACAAAAACAGCAGGGAAAAAACAGTAGCGGGCAAGAGAGCAAGTACATATCACATATCCAGTGTAACACCGCAATTCCATTACTAGACACCCATCTCTACAATACCACTAATCCTACGAACGATAATTCATCATAACATACAAGGGCCCAATTCACACACTCAACGTGAGCCCATCAACACCAAACCAATGCTATCAATGTCTAGCATCCATTTTTCACGGCTAACTCCTCATGTGAGCGGATTCGCATCTTCAACAACCAAAACCATCCGCAATGCTTAGGACTTCACATCTCTTATCACTAAGCGCCTCGACTCAGATCAACAGCTCCACGGCAACTCCCTCTACCAAACCCAAACCATATTGCAAACAGTTATTGCTACCTAATACTACTGCCATTTTTGACTCTAAAACGCCCTTTATTCTGTCCCTATAACAAGGGCCCACACTGAACAGAACTGTGTAAAGTCATGCCAGTGACATCACTCCAGCCCGCCATGGTACCCGCCGCCCTGCCCGCTTTACACTCGTTCTGGCCAAACGACACCCCCGGAGAGCTCAGCACCTTCAGGGCACCCCCACCTACCCAGAATTTTGCATTGGTAGGCGGTGGGTGGGAGGAATTTTCAACATGTCCCACTGTTTTTTTGCTCTCTGCCGACTACCTGCGGAAGAGAGATACAAAACTGCCGCCAGAAAAACTAACAACTGATCAGGAAACCTCATTGGCTATAATGGTCTGACGTCACCAGGTGTCGCTGCAGCGACTGACACTCAAGGCCGACTATCTGAAATGGCAGACACGGAGGACTTGGGAGGCTTTTTCCTGACCCTCCCCAACAACAATGGGACACCAAAATAGCCAGGATGGCCCTGTGTGTGACACAATCCTTTGGTCAGACACGCTGACAAAAGCGCACTTGTTTGTACTTTTCTATTATTAATACAGATTAGACATGTTAGATGCGTGAAAAGGGGCAATGTGCTACGTAACTGGGCACTATATAAAGTATCCGAAACAGCGAGTGTAAAGAATAGTGAAATGTTTGTTGGACGGCAGCAGTGAGAATGGATTCTTCCCTGCATTGAACCCCCACATTGCCAGTGTATGCCAGTTGTGGCAAAGTGCAAGCTGGCAATGAACGACATGGTTAGAGTACCACCCTGCGATTTCAATTTTTCTGCAACACTGTAGGGCAGTCGCATTCATAAAAAAAAAAACATAGCACTTTATCTTTTTTGGCCATGTTTGTGTATGTTCTTTTTCTTTATTTTATGCATGTGACTTGCATCATCCAATACTGCACAAATAAGCAAAATATTGGGTACTCAGTCATGGCAATTTGAGAAGAAAATATGCCATTTTTTGGACCCACATATATCCGAAATGTTTTTGTCAGTCAGCTTCTTGCATTGCCAAAAATATGCAGGCCTTTTTGTTGATACCAGACATATATATTGCCCGCACCAGAAATGTTGGCTCGTTTCCACTGTTATTCATCTCAATCCATCCAAAATTTCTCATAATTCTATTTTCAAGTATAGCTGTGTAAATCTGTTTTTTCTCCAACAGAAATTTGGTATGTTTCTTTCAACCACTTGACTGTCAATGCTTGCTTAACCCATTTTATATATTTAGACAATCTATCTGTAAAGGATTGTTGAGTTTACACAAAGCCTATTTTTAACAGTGGTGACATTGAAATTGCCTTATGCCCATACATTGTCTCCAAAGCTTACCCTTCGTGGTGTCCAGACTTGGGTCCCTACAGTGGGATGCTCTGTTTTGGTTTCTATAGCATGGATAAGCATGGTCCGCAGTGCAACACTCATTAAACCCCAACAACATATTGCATATTGTGATTTGTGCTCTTGTATCATTTGGACTTTCTCTGACAAATAATATGGGTAACCCATGTGTGGTCTTAAGCATCCAATTGGAAGGATCACTTCCCTGGACCCACTTTCCTCCCAGCGCTCAAGACGTTTCCTGTCCAAGCGGTTTGTCAGATCGAAGCCTTGGATGTCACTTCTTCCCTTGTTTTCAGAATTTATAATTCCTTGTAAAGATCATCACAATTCCTCATCCCAGGATGGGATATAACTGCACGACAGCCATGTGGGTGGTCTTCTTTTCTATCTTAATAAAGTGTTTACCTAGGCTGCGTAATTGTCCAGGTTGGGATAGTTTGGTGACGTAAGGTTTGGGCACTTCTGAATCAACCAGATTCTTAAACTGGTCACAGTCTGCTTTGCAGAAGTTCCACCTTTTTCGCTGCTTTTGTTGGTAACTTAGCAGGGCTGTCTCTATCACTCAGTGATGTCTATGTGAGATTTTGGACTCGGTCGAGAACCGTACGGTGAACAGAAATGGCATCCATATTTACATGCAAGGGTCAGATTGGAGGTTGTGTTTCACCTCCCAGAGTAGCACTGTCTGTTCTTGGCTCGTACAGAGTCGTAGCCAGATTTGGAAGCTCAGTCCTCTAGGGTTGATCTTTTCATGGAATCTCTGCTTGAAGCCGGGAGTTAGGCTTGTAGACATTGATGTGGACATCTACAATTTGGTCGTTGCCCCTTCCAGGGTGGAATCTGCGTAAGGGTTTCAATATGTGTTTCCATGAGCTTGTATTCTGACAAATGTGGCGATCCATGGGTAGCGGCTCAAGTTTGCAGCTAGAGTATAGCTGCAATTTTCAGGAGGAACTTTCAAGTTGCCGTTCTCTTGGAGGATAATCGCAGTGACTTTGTGCGTTTTGTGGTGATATGTTTAATTGATGGTAATCTTTACCTAGTGGAGTCCTTCCAAATTCAGATGAAGCACAGAGATGCCAGTGCTGCCTGACATGCTATGAATAAATCCCCTTATAAGACACATGTTTTCCAGACGGACATCAGTTGTGTCCTCTCCGGCAGTATGAGAGTACAGCGAGTTAAAAAAGACACAGGGATGTTAGCGTATCCTCATATGGATTATAATTCCCCGGATCAAATCATTTTTCCGGTGCTCACCACGAAATGTTGATAATCCTTTTAATAACTCTCCTTGTATTTAACCATTCGCTAACAAAACATCCAATCATAAATTTTATATCACATGTTAAGGGTCCCCCTTTCCAAGTACCACATAAGTACCAACATGCCTGTTTGGTGTCAAGTATTCCCATAGTCATAATCCAGCAAATTTTCACAGTATTTTGCTGAAAATAGACAATTTCCATTTTAGCCAAACAATATAAACACTGGACTTTGTCATATTTTGGCTAATTTGAATGGAAACGACTACTTGACACAGAGATAATGTTTCAAGCTGGGTCCATGTGCCCTCTTAACCCTAGATTGCTATTGCCATGTATCTCCTGTGGATGAATGCATTTGTGTCCTATTTTAAATTGTAACTTTAACCCTTATGTATCGAACTTTCAGAAACAGCTTATAGTTTCATCTACACAATGTACCAACACATTGTGAAAAGGCATGGTCATTAACTGTCTGCATGTCCAATATAGGGCTAATGTCTTTTAATGCATCTGGCTCCCATGCACCCGATTTTCTAAAGCTCGTAAGTATGGTGTGTGTTAATGTGTTGTATGTATGCAACAATGTGGTGGGTGTGTTTAAGAGAGTGGGTGGGTGTGTGGGTTCAGATGTCATGTACGAGGCGTGTACTTGAACTTGAAAAGTGGAGTTCTTTTTGTTTCATGAATCAATAAACCAAAGAGACCATGTTTTCACATGTAGCATCTATACTTCTGTAAACCTATAAGTACAAGGTAATCAATAAAACTCCCAACAAGTCCTCACAAGAAATGCCTCATACATTGTCTTTTAAGGCGCCCGAACTTCGATCGAGCTCTCCATGCGGGCGCCTTAAGTGTTTATGTGAGCGCGATTTTTTCGCGCGCCTACCAGTCCGACTACTGATCGTCCTTGCCGCATGCTTTAAAAACAAGGGATCGGTTACCACAAACCAAGATAATTTCTTGAATAGGCAATTCTGACCGCGTGTGAAAGCATTACAAACACATACGGTTTGTGTTACTTAGTGCATTCCGTATTTAAGGCAATTTAAGGAAGTGACCTGACAAGCACGATGTAACCGTTCGAATTTTTTAGCAACTATTATTATTTGGTTTTGACACTTCCATCTTCGCAGATTGTGTTTACTGAGTAATCGGAAAAAATGACTCTTCCTCTTCGTAAATGTGTTAAAAAGTTTATGCTATAAGTTTACGCTATGGGGAGATTGTTCATATGAAGGAAGTTATTGACGGCAGTGTGCTTGTCACAGAAGTTTGGTGTCATCTATGTGGCAAAGACAGGCTAACAACATCTCACAATTTCCGCATGCAAGTTGCAGCAAACAGCAATAGCTACTTGATTACAACCTAGGAAGTTACCTGTCACAAAACACAACATGGAATGGGGTGATCGGTGCGGTGATCTCTTTCCTGCCGTCCTACCAAATAAGTTACCTGAGTTTTTATTCATATTTTCTGTGGACTTGAGCTAATGGTAAATTTTATATAAATTCAACACTTGTGAAAAATGATATATTTCTACTCAGACTTAGACTACTGTTTTTTGGGTTGCTGCAGTCTCGATAATCACTGTCACAAATTCCAGGCCCAGAGCCCGAGAGATTACTTGTACCATACTTATATTTTATAGCTGAGTATACTTTAAATATATAATTATAAACAATCCTCTTACTTGTGCTGGAGGATTTTTTCAACCCCTCCTTTACCGCTCTCCTTAGAAGCGCCAGAGGAGCTTTTTATCGCTCGCCTGCTCATTCAAAAGACGATGTCTGATGCCTGGTATTTGTCAACTTACATGACCAGTATTTTGTGTATCAGTGTAAGAGATTTGTTTTGTTCGAAATCATGCGCTTGTCTTAATCGCACGCGATTTAGAATGCGCCTAAGAGTATATAAGCATGTTTTGTAGTAAGGTGCGATAATGCTGCGCAGCGCATCGATTAATTTAGCTTGTCTTCTAGGTTTACAGAGTATAAACCTCCCTTGTATGTGTATTTGTGTGCATGTGTTTGGGGTTTGTCTCTCATGGTAAAATGCATTTCACAGAAAATAATCTCCGAGTTTTTATTGATAATGTACATTATTATGCAAAAAATATGTCTCACGAACCCGGCACATATGTACACCACGATCTCCGCTTTATCCTAGTCTCACACTCCGTTTTAAAGATGTTTTTTCTTTTTCGGGTTCTGAGTTACATCAAAATAAATGAAAGCAGAAGTACTTGAAAACCGCAAAAATTGGGACAGCTCATACCTATCATGCTCTAGTCTCTTGCTTTGCTGTGTAGTGGATTCCACACTCCCCTAACAACACGAAAGCATGTCTCCCATTTTTCTTTTGGCGCGGTTGGGTTTGTCCGTTTTGTAAGATTTTAAATCATACTTGTTTGGTACTTTTTTTATTATTATTATCACGATTACCAGGTTAGGTTTGTTTGAAAAAGGGGGAAATGTGCTACCTACCGGGCACTACATAAAGTGTTGAAACAGTGACCTTGAATGAAATAGTGAAGTGTTTTGTTGAATGGCAGCAGTGAGAATGGATTTTTCCCTGCATTGAACCACCAGCATTCCAGTGTAGGCCAGTTGTGGCAAAGTGCAGCATTTCAATGAACCGACATGGTTAGATTACCATACCATGCGATTTCAATTTTTCTGCAACATAGCATCCATTCCTAAAAAAAGAAAAACATAGCACTTATCTTTTTTTTTGGCTGTTGGGGTCTGTTCATGTTCTTATTTTTATGCATGTGACTTGCATCATCCAATACTGGGCACAAATAAGCAAAATAATTGGGTAACTCATTCAATGCAATTTGAGACAAAATATTGCCATTTTTTGGACACTCATATATCAGAAATGTTTTTGTCAAGTCAGCTTCTTGCATAATGACAAAAATATTGCAGCCTTTTGGTTTATACCAGCAAATATATATTGCCCCTACCAAGAAAATATTGGGCTCGTTTCCAACTCGCGCCCAAAATTGATCTTGGCTTGGATGTATACATTCTGTTATTCTCTCAATCCTCCAAAATTATCTCAGAATTCTATTTATCAAAAGACTAGCTGTAAATCCTGTTTTTGTCTCCAAAGTAAATTTGGTATCGTTCTTTCAATCCCACTTGAAGCGGTATGCTTGCGCTAACCCATTTTATATTTTAGAGACTATCTGTAAATATTTTGAAGTTACACTAAGTTATTGTGAAACAGTGGTGAAATTGCCTTAGGTTACATAGCATTGTCCGTCCCAAAGCTTACCCTTCTTGTTGTCAGACAGGGTGGGGGGGGTCACTACTCTTGGGATGCTCTGTTGGTTTATATCACAATGGATAAATCAGGTACATGCAAAACTCATTAAACACCCAATCAACATATTGCATATTGTGATTGTGCTCTCGTATCAGTTGGAACTTTCTACTTGACAAATAACATGGGTCCATGTGCCTTTTGGTCATTAAATCATCCAATTGGAAGGATCAATTCCCTGGACCCTCTCCTCCCAGTGCTTACGGCATTTCCTGTCCAAGCAGTTTGTCAGATCTGGAAAGCCTTGGATGTCCACTTCTTCCCTGGGTTCAGAATTTAAGAATTCATTGTACAAGAGCATTCACAGTCCTCATCCCAGGATGGTCATAACTGAGACGACAGAGTGGGATGGTATCTTTTGCTATCTTAATAAAGTGTTTATATAGTGCTGCGTAAGAAGTCCAGGTTGGTGAGGAGTGGTGACGGAAGTTTGGGTACTTCTGATCCAACAGGTTCTCAAACTGGTCCCAGTCTGCCTGGCAGAAGAAGTAGTTCCACATTTTTCGCTTGGCTTCTGTGGTATAGGACTAGCAAGGCTTGTTACCGAGCGATCATGATGGTCTATGTTGAGATTTCGGAAAGCGGGCGAGAACAGTACGGTGAACAGAAGGCACCATTATTTAACAGCAGGTCAGGATTTGAGGGTGTTTCACCTCCAGGTAGAAAACGTCTGGTGGCGTTGGGCTCGTACAAGAGTCGTACGCCAGATTTGGAGGAAGCTCAGTCCTCTAGGGTGGATCTTCAGGGAATCTGCTTGAAGCCGGAGATAGGCTTGTAAACGTTGATGACGTGGACATCTACAATGGGGTCGTTGCCATTCCAGGGTGGATGGAATCTGCAGGGTAAGGTTGCAATAGTTTCCAGGAGCGTTATTCTGACAAAGGTGGACGTACCTGGGTAGCGGTTCTCAATGTGTGCACTTAGGGTATAGCTGCAAATTTTCAGGAAGGAAACTGTCAGTTGCGTGTGCCTTGGAGGCGAAGCGCAGTGAATTTGTGCGTTTGGTGAGATGTTGAATGATGTTAATCTTTGCCCTAGTGAGTCCTTCCAAATTCAGATGAAGCCCAGAGATGCCATAGGACTTGACATCTGATGATAAATGCCTGAAGGCACATGTTCCAGACTGAATCAGGTTGTGTTATCTGACAGGGCATTATGAGAAGAGTACAGGGAGTTAAAAAAGACAACAGGGATGTTAGCGTAGCCGCAGATTGATTATCATTCGCATGATCGAAATCAGTTTCCGGGCTCACCACGAGAAGGTTGATAATCATGAATAACTCTCCTTGTTATTGTAACCATTCGCTAACAAAACATCCAATCATAAATTTTTTTATCAACATGTAGTTATGGGTTCTCCCCTTCTACCAATACCAAATAAGTACCAACATGCCTGTTTGGTGTCTTTGTTCAATTAGTCATAGTCAATCCCAGCAAATTTCCCAGTATTTGCTGAAAAAGACAATTCCATTTTAGCCAAAAAAATATAAACACTGGATCTTTGTCATATTTGGCGGAATTTGAATGGAAACGACTACTGTGACACAGAGAGAATGTTTCAAGCTTGGAGTAGTGACACGTGCCCTCTTAACCCTAGATTGTATTGCCATGTTCTCTGTGGATGAATGCCATTGTGGTCTTATTTAAATTGTAACTTTAACCCTTAGTAATCTAAATCAGAACAGCGTAATATTTCAGTACACCATTAACAAACAAATTGGTTGAAAAGGCCCATGGTAACATAAAATGTCTGCATTGCAATAAGGCTAACTGCATTTTAATGCATCTGGATAAGCATGCACCCGATTTTCTAAAGTCGTAAGTATGTGTGGGTGACTGTGTGTGTATGTATGCACACAATGTGCTGTGTGTGTTTAAGAGAGTGGGTGGGTGGATCGTTGTGGGGTTAAGATGTCATGACGAGGCACATACTTGCACTTGGAATGTGGAGATCTTTTGTTCCTGAATAAATGAACAAAAGAATACCATGTTTCACATGTAGCATCTATACTCTGTAAACCGAAGTACAAAAGTTAATCAATAAAACCCCACCACAAGTCTCACAAGAAATGCTCAGACATTGTCTTTTAAGGCGGGGGGGGGCCCGGAAAAGCTCGATCGAGCGCTCATGCTGAGCCTAAAGTGCTTTTGTGAGCGCGCATTTAAGCCCCGCGGCCTTACCAGCCGGACTATCTGATCGTCCGTGCCGATGCATTTAAAAACAAGGGATCTGTGACCACAAAACCAGGATAATTTCTTGAATAGGGCAATTCTGACCCGTGTGTGAAAAGCAGTACAAAACCACAGTACGGTTGTGCGTGACCTTACTGCAGCCGATTAAGGCCGGGACAACCTTTCAACCGAAGTGAGACCCTGACAAAAGCACGAGGTTGTAACCGTTCGATTTTTAGCAGGATCATTAGGATTTTGTTTTGCCACTTCCAGGCTTCTGTAGTTTTGTTTACGTGAGTAATCGGCAAAAAAAAAACAAAAAAAAAAAATGGACTTCTGCCGTCTTCGTACAAGGTGCTTTAGGCTTAAAAAGTTTATGCTATAAGTTTACGCTATGGGGAGATTGGTCATATGAAGGAAGTTATTGACGGCAGTGTGCTTGTCACAGAAGTTTGGTTGCGAATCTATGCAGAAGAAAGCTAAACAACATCTTCACAGATTCACGCATGTGAGGTGCAGCAGGGGCTATCCATGTCAACAACT
>JAMKCH010056712.1:0-25051 GCA_023653785.1 Ophioderma brevispina | reverse complement strand
AAGATTCCCTATCAATCCCTATGTGTCATGAACCCCACTTTGCATACATCCCATGGGCTTTGAGTCGGGGGGGGGGGGGTTCTTCTAAGCAAGTTCAGTAATCAGAACAATTAATTTGCAGCATTAGACATTTCTAGATTGTCAAAGAGCTCCTTAATTGGTCTTGTGACTGACCCCAATCTGAGTACAACCCATGAACATTGAATCAGGGTTCTATAGACCAGTTGGGATAAGCATTGGGCGCATTTAAAGTTTCCGGAATGCCCTTAATTTCCCCCATGACCTTGGGCACAACTGTGAACACCCCATATGAAGCTTGAGTCAAGAGGATTAAGTGCAGTGTTAACCTTAATGCTTTTGTTTTTACTCGAATTCCTAATTTTTGCACCATTTTAAAACCTCACCTTGTGTTCTATGTTACGACAAAGGCTATCCAAGGCAGACAATGCAGAGTGTATTTTTGCCAAATTTGAAAGCAGTATTTGACAATTAAAGTCACAAAATCCATGGAATTTAACGGCAGGAATTTAAGCACATACACACCATCAGGCGCAAGGCGGCAGAATCCGTCGGCGGTTGATTTTATGCGTAATGAAGCGTGCGCATGTTTTTAATGACGTTTGCGCGAAACGAATCTGGACAAACAAAAAATATTTGAAAATGTAAACCAAAGCGATAATTTAGATAAGGACGAAATTTCAATTTCTTCTGATTTTGGAGTTGAAGAGAAAGATGCTTGATTCAATAGTGCATAAAGATGTATTTTAATCAGTTGCACAACATACTCAATCTGAAGTTCAAAGATAAAAGTCATTGAAAAAAGAGATAGCTTGAAATGGCGTGGAAAAGTCACTTTTTTACTAAAAAACACAGTTTTCTCAATGTTCAATTTTCGCAAAATTGGCAAATTTCAGACAAGATAACTCCAAACGTAAAAAGGTATGTTTACAACTGTCTACGATAGCACGGTCTTCTCTAGGGACGTTTCTCATTTTTCTTTTTCAATTTCTAATTAAGATATGCTCCAATATATACTCAAATTTTGGAAAAGAAAGGTATAAAATTGCACTTTTTTGCCATTTCCCTTTATATTTCGAAAAGTAAGCTCTAATGTTTAAAAAATGAAAAAACCATCCCTAGACAAAATTTGTTTGTTTCTAAAAAAAAAATAAGGAAATCATGAAAATTCAAAGTTTTGGTTATGCTTCTGAAAATTTTGGGGCCAAATCAGTGTTTAGTATTTTTCTCGAAATACGGAAGTTTTACATTAATCTGATGCCATCATTGGGTCCATCGTCCAATTTTTTCTAGAAATGTTACTTTACAGACAATAATCAAATATTTGCGAAGTACAAACAAAAATAGATACTCGGAAGATAAAGGTTGACACTGCCCTTAAAGTGTGGTTAGAATTGGGCCAGGACAATTGGCACTTTAAGATTAGAAAGTTGCCCATTCAATCGGCTCATGTGAACATTTGACGCCAGTTTGGTGTTTGGTTACAGTTCTTAAGAAGTTTGGATAGTGGTTCTTCTGGCCATAGACACGGGCTATAGACAATGCATATGCTTAAAGTGGGTGTGACTTATTTGTAGTATAGGATAAGATGATTTAGAGATGGATAAAATGACCTCTACTAACCCTTAGGTGACCTTTGATCCCCCCAAATTACCTCATATATGAAGCTGGGTCAGTGGTTCTGCTGGCTGATTGGCTTAAATTGACCCAAGTGTTTGTTGCATTGGAAGCAACAAAAGTCCTTTGGAAAAGAAACACAAGAAACTGACTAAATACTAGCCTTTGCAATGTTACCTAACACAGGTAAACTGGTAACAAGATGACATTTAGCAGACGGGTCGATGATCACAATTCTCATTTACATTCACGTGTGTAGTATAAAAACTTTCCTAACCGTATGTAAATTAACCATTAAAAATTCTTCTGGCAATTTGCTGTAGGCCCATTAGAACCACCCTCAATATACACAATTATGGTAAAAATTTAAAAGACAAAAGGGAATTAAAAGGGTGCTGTGAAGCACACACCCGGGGGGCCACTTCCAATACTTTCCCGTGGTGTCATCCTCAAGCAGGACCTTTCAGATATGACCCTAAATGAAGGATATCTTCCTTTCATTCAGACACCCCTTTCAAGGATAAACCCTTAAAAGCATACCCTTAAAGCGGCACTAGCAAATTTTCACAAAATCGGAAAATTCTTCAATTTGCTTGCCCTGCACTGAATCTGGTCTCTGTGAATTCCTTTAACGCGCGTAGCGTGGAAAATTTGGCTAATCATATGAGTTACAGAGGAGTTTTGTCTACCTAAGTAAGTGTTATTGCGCATTTATATTTTTTTCGGTACAGGAGGGCCGGATCGCCATTGGGCTTTTACCCTAAACGCTTGATTGTGCGTGGGAACTGATACCTTTTGGTAATTTTGCTTGGTTTGTAACCCTTTTTCGCGGGAAGTTGCGCGGTATGAAAAAACCCTACCTTTCCTGCCGTTTTTCTGCGCGCGAGATGATGACAACAGATTCATGCAGCAACAGATTTAGGGTTGAGTGGCCCCCCGCCGGGCCACCCACAACAGGTTGAAGTTTGAGTTCAGCCATTATTGGTTGATAAAGGTGTGCATGAATACGAGGTCTACGGTAACAATATATTGTAAAGAATATATAGTAAGTACATGTAAGAGAAGACCCCCAATTTCTTTTACATAGCCAATGACTTTGTTGATCTCTATTTATGCACGAATTTCTTTCTTCTTTGTATTTTCAGGTTAAACTGCAAGTGGCACTCAATCTATACCCTTCATCATCCAATCTCTGTTCATCATAATCCCGCATTTCTCTTCTCTTCTCTTTCTATTCTCCCTCTCTTCTCCCGCCAGCTGGTCCATCTGGAGTAACCCATCCATGTTCATGGACACGCGTCTGTAAGAACTCGACTTGGGCTTTGCGTTACCTCTCACATATTTTGCAACGTTAGCAAGATTTTGGTGTAGCGCTTTGTTTGAGTTGGATGAGCGGTGCATATATGATACCGTAGACACTCCAGTATTTTGGATTGCAGATCAGAGACATTCGGTTGGTCAATGATTCCTTTGCATTCTTTAATATAAACAAGCAGGGTTTTAACCCCCTGACCTGCCTTTCATACGCATTCTTGATTGGCTAATTGCATCATACTTCACAACAAAACCAGTTAAAATGCAGCGGTTCCAAAATACAATCTCTAGTCCAGTCCCAGCCCATTACAGTGGCGGCAAGAGTTCCATATGTACCCACTTCAAAGTTTCTACAAGTACAAATTCTTTTAATTTTTGGCCTTCGGGGTATTGTAATTTGGTTCGTGTTAGGCCATAATTAGAAGAATTTGTTTCCTGTCAAAAATCAAAGAGGGGATACATATGGAACCTTTCACAGTGGCATACCAAATTGGGGCAGGAGTTGCACACCCGGCTCCCAATATGGTGTCATAGTTGTTCTCAGGTTCAATATATCGGAGACATATGGAAATAACCTATCTTGTCCCAGATTTGAGGGATTACGACCAACTTGGCCTAAATTTGGGTTTAAAAATGATGTAAATTGGGCTTTTTGCACTTGAATGGCCTCAGCCCCCCCCCCCCGGCCCACCATTATCTTCCATGTTGCTAAGTGGGATCATTAATATCAATCACATAATTTTAACACAATCAGAGGTCGACTCATAGTGCTTAACGGACCAACAGCAAGATTTGATTTTTTTTTTTGTTTGGTGTTTGAAATTAAGATAGTCCCTAAAATTGATCAATTTAATTAAAAGGGCTGCCAAAAAGAGATTTCCACATATAGGTGCCCGAAAAATACTGAAAGTTACTGTTTTGGCCCACTTGATGTAAAGTTTTCCATCAAAATTTCCCCAACCTGAAAGGCTTAAGCGGAGGAAATGTTTATTTGTACAAAATTGTGAAATTTTCTAATTTTGTATTAGGAGCAAACACAAAATCGAGGGGTTGACAAAAGAAGGACGTTAAACTCAAACTGAAAGAAATTATTAAAGAATTTTCTTTATTCTGACTGTAATACTGCTTTGAGAAAGGCGATGTTCAATTTTGTACCCTAAGCGGGGGGAGAGCGTGGCCCTAGCGGTTAGGGTGCACATTGGTGCCTCTGGCGCAAATTTACAATCAAATTCCCGGTTCGAAGTCCCGGTGGGGCGTGGTCACTTGTGGATTTCTTGGGTACTACCAATTCTGGATTTGATCTGTATACAAGCTATTGATTAAAAATACAGATACCGCTCTCCTCCATGGTTCACTTGGAATGGGGCAAATGGATCATGAAAGCATCCCGTCCTTCGGCCTGGGGACGTTAAGCCGTCGGTTCCCGTGTACAGAGAGCCACAACTGTCACATGTACATCGCAGCAGTGTCGAATAAGAGTAGGGTGTAAACCCGGACTGTTCCCAATCCCGCCCCAGCCTCAAATAGAGGGGCCTGGTTGGAGCGTCAGGTATCATGGATACACGCGGCCCCGGATAAGCACACTTGATGAAACAATCCTACCCACAAACAAAGCCATTACCAATGACGTGTGGAACGAGCAAAACAAACTAAGCGAATTCTATTCATTACTCAAAAATTGTAAACATCTCATAAAGCTTGTATATGGTGCTGTAAGCAAACATTAGATAAACAAGAAACAAGTTTTAATTATGACAGTAGGATTAAAGAAGTTCTTTAACATTTCTTTTCAGGTTTGAGTTACGTCAGTCTGTTTGTCAACCCGCGAAATTCAGCCTATGTTTTATATTGACATATAAAGCACATCAAAATTGCCGTTGTTCCTCTCTTTTAAGAGTTTCTGTAGCCTAAATACAGGGTAAACAGTCTATTGAGTGTCTATAATCTTATATTGAAATTAATACGATAATGACACAATATTTGGGTGCCTCAAAATCTCTTGTTGCCCCACCAAGGGTGGTCACCTAAAATGCTTCAAGTTCACTTAAAGGTGGTCACCGAAAACTCAATTTCAATTAAAGATAGTCCTAAAATGTCAATTCACTAAAGATTGGTCACTTAAAAATGCTCCCCCCCCCCCCCCCCCCCCCCAAATTTCAATTAAAGATTGTCACCTAAAAATGTCAATTCAACTTAAAGAGAGTAACCTAAATTGCACAACCTCATTTAAAATGTGGTCACATAAAATGCTCAATTTAATTAAAAGATAGGTCCTAAAATGCTTCAATTTCACTTAAAGATGGGCACCTAAAATGCCTCAATTAAATTAAAGTGGTCACTAAATGCGAAATTTCACTTAAAATGGTCACCTAACCTTAAAACATATAACCTCCCTCTAAATCTGACCTTTACCTAATTCTAACCTTAACATAATTCCTTAGTTTATTTTTCACAAAAATATTTTGACACATAAGAACTACCCCATCCCCCGCCATCAGGCACAATAATATAAGATACGTAATATCAACAACTCTTGTTCTTGTGTGAAATTGAAATTCCAAATAATCAAAAACACATGGCTGGTACTCGGAAAGGGAGACTAACTTTTAGTCCTTGGTTTAAAACCAGGGTTATAGTATCTTTCAACATACTTTGAAGTTAAATGTAACGGTTGAGAAAAAATTCTCCGACCAATCTATGAGGAATTTTCAGAGTTTAAATCCTTTCACATTTTTAGCGTATGTTGAAAGGAAAAAAGGTCACATGTAGATAACATGAATGTAAACCCGGTCAAATTTAGTCTCCCTTCAGAATACCAGCCAATGACTGAAATATTTCAAGGGGCGAGTACAAGCATGGGTCCGAAAGTCTCACACTGGAGAAAATGTTCACTCTCGAAAGCCATTCTTGAACGCCGATCCTTATCGCCCCACTTAAAGGTGCAATGAGAGATTGTTGCGGCCAACCAAATATCTGTGTCATAATAGTAACTTCATATATATTACACTATGCAATGATTTCTTACCTTGTAGTTTGATACAGAAATTTAAAGAGAAAAAAGGTGATTTTTGATTTGCTTATCTTTCAATAACAACATAGACTTGAGAAGACGGCATTAGAAATTTCACAATTTTTGTACCAAGATACATTTCTCACTTATATCCTTTCACATGGGGATATTTTTGATGGAAAGCTTTACATGAGTGCAAATCAGTACTTTCGATTTTAAGGACACCTGATTTGTGAAATCTCTTGTTGCACCTTTAATCTTGATTAATTCAATTCATTTTAGTTAGTTGAACCAAGTTTTTAATTCCGGTTTTGTCCCTGTCAACGGGGTGGCCAGATACACCTCACACTCCAGCAATACTGCTGTGTGAGGATTGTAGTGGAGCAAAAGATAATTGACCGTATGCCTTCCTGACGCCAATCCACATTTTTCGGCGGTGGCCTACCTGGGACAACTATGCCCATCATAATAATAATCTAATAGTACCACACTTAATATAGCGCAAACACAACTATGTTGTCTCAATGCGCAATGCCCTTATTATTACGCTGCCATCAGGAATCGTCAGAATCAATGTCGCTTCATTAGGGTGGCTTCTGGCCAATTAGCGCCTGCCTATCGGCACTAGATTTGATATGTTCCCCCATAACAGCTTCCCCATATTTCCGCTTTTGGTAGACGAGGCAATTGAGACTAAGTATCCTTGCCCAGTTGAACACAAACCACGTGTGACTTCATCTGGCTCGAACTCACGAACTTATTAATCACAAGTCCCCTGCGCGTATTTCCTTTGCGCCACACGTGCTCATCATACAAGGCAGTCAGTGTGCTGGATTGCCCCGCCAAGCTTCTCCCATGAGCTTGAGCCTTGTAGGTAATCTTCTTTTTCATTCTAACCAGGGTAAACATCTACCCTCCTCATCAGATTTAGAAAATCGATGGGGTTGACCCGGTTTGCCGCCGACACTCCGGCCGCTGGGATTGGTAGTACTGGTTACCAGGATACCAGTAGCAGCCCTAAAGGACCCTGTACCTGACCTACTCACATGGGGGGGGGTATAGTTTATTAGACAATTAACAATGCAACTGCGCAAAACATTCACCTTTGGTTTTAAATTGGGGACACTCTTCAAAATGCTATACTATTATTACTAATTGCAGTGACGTATGCTATGACAGCAAGGGGGGATTTTTTGTTTTACTGGGAGTATATTACTTAAAAGATGAACCCTGCCACCTCACCTGGATATGTTAGCACCAAAGCACTGAGTGCAGCGAACTCAACATTGTCTAGCTGTAGACTGTGTACTTGATTGATGTACTCCACAGTGCAAGTTATCAGGTCCATACTCCAGCCCAGAGTAACAACTTCGTCCACGCTCATGACAAGTCCATCAGCATAACGGATCTTATTTGTGCCGACTAGGTCAAGGGATCTGTTGATAATAAAAATATGGGCAGCAATTCCAGATAGTAGTACTATTCAACATGCAGAAAAAGTCAAAGTGGTTTCAATAAAAGTCAACACTTTTGAATAAATTTGGTTTCCAAATAGTCTTTCTATCATGCTTGCAATAGAAGTACAGTGCATTCAATGAGGGCGTGTCTGTTCGAAAGCTTGTCGATTGGCTAGGTAGCAGTACACACACAAAATGAATTATTTATTGACAAGTTACACTGTGTAACATGATATAGCATAATAGTGATCCTTATACATCCAAGAACATCGTCCGGCATGTGGTTTGTTCAGAAAGTTTACTGCCGCAAAGATTAGCTACAATGTTTTTTGCAGAATTTCAATATGGCTTCCAAAATAGCGTGGGCTATAGTATGTTCGTATTTTTTGCAATATGGACATTACTGGAGAGAAGAATTAACACACAATATATGACAAGCTGTGTTCACACCTTGTTCACACAGTTCCTGTGAGGACACAGAAAGTGTGTTGCTTGGATTACGTCTGTTCATTTAGCTTTCACGCAGGTGTTAGTTTTTAAGAGCTCGCTTAGCACGAGTTGCTTATTATGAATACCTGTCATAAAAGTCTACCTAATAACTTCTTTCTTACCTGTATGCTACTCTAAGAACACTAAGATCCAAGAAACAAGCTTTTAAGAGTGCCATCTGGTCTTGCATGTTGATCGACTTGAAACCCGGCACCTTCTTCGCCCACTGAATTATCATGCGCAGTTCTTGGTATCCATACTTCATCATTTCCATCGACGTAATATCTTGTGGATTTGGTACCCCTGTTGAAGTAAACAAGATGAGGCCAAAGATTGTAGCTGTTATAAACACAGTGAAAGAAATAATCTGGAAAATAGTCCATTGCCTTCGTTTTAAATCAGTAAAAATACATTGGTCCTCGGACCGCATGTGTCGCCTGCCATTGCTGTTTGTAATGATAGGTCTCATATGACCTTTGACCTTGGCATGTGATTTTTGACCACATCAACAAATGAGAGATCCAATGTTGCACCTATGACCTCAAGTTTGGTTCCAATTGAACTTCAACTTTTCAATTTAGGTCAATTTACATTTTCAGCCTATCTTACAACTTTACCTCACATGACCTTTGACCTTGGGATGTGACCTTTGACCTCATCAGCAAATGCGGGATCCCATGTTGCATCTATGACTCGAGTTTGGTTTAAATCCATCGAAGTATGCGGATATTACAGGCAATGTTAACCCTTTTTTCACAACAACCACAACAGACATTAACAACACCCAGACGACAGTGGACAAAGTGATCCCTATGTGTCTTCCTGCCTTAAGGCAGGCGACACAAAAATCGGTGACAAGAAAAAAATATCCACCATTTTCAAGGGATACCTAGCATTTCATCAAGGCTTTGTGCTTTATTTTTTATTATAGTAAGATTTCCTACAGTCCCTGCGTACAGCCTGCTGAAAACAATGGTTGATATTCTGAAAGGGAGACTAACTTTAGACCTGGGTTTAAACCAGGGTTAGTCCTACAAGAGGGGACCTTTTTTCTTACAACATACTCTAAAAGTGTGCTGTAACGGGTTAGATGGGCTGGAACAGCCCATCCATGAGGAATTTTTCTCACCCATTACATTTAACTTTCACAGTATTTTGAAAGGAAAAAAGGTCCCCTCTTGTAGGACTAACCGTGGTTTAAACCCAGGTCTAAAGTTAGTCTCCCTTTCAGAATATCAACAATGTGGTTGTAGCACTCTCTCATGTAGAGTCTCTTGCACATCGCCTTCCCACATTTATTTTGTGTGTTTTGTTTTTCTTTATTTTTGGGGGATAAATCTTCTGAAACTTTCCTGGGAACTGATTGTGGCAATTTAGTAAGGCAAGTCTGTGCTAATGCATTGCGGTCAAACCAATGTGATGCTCACCGTCTGGAGGGCATTTGTTTTATGGGGTTTTTGTTATGTCGGACATTCGTCTTGTGGTTTTGACAGATAATGTTGGCACGACACGTAATACTTTGACACACTATGCTTGCACAAAACTATCCCTATTTGCGCACCAAAGACGCCTCGCTCCTCTCAGCCGAGGGCTTCGCCCCTCGACACGCACATTCGGCGGATCCTGGGTGAGGCATCTTTGACAGATATGTGATTCGGTCTTAAAGGGCCATGGCCAAATCGCTAATAAACCTCGTCCCCAGGGACCCAGGATTTTACCGGAATAGTAGTCAAAATTTTGGTATTAGAGAAAGCCTACATTTTTCTCATTAAGTACCCTGTGAAATCTGAGGGGGCTAAAGGATGTATGGTATGGATGTTATGTGCGAAAATGTGCCCCATGGTCGACCAATACAATTTACACGGTACTCTATGCGAAACAAAATCACATTTAGCTTCTCTACTTAACACAGGTAAAATATAGTCCCAAACTTACAGATGGGGGTTTAAGGTGAAGGCCATTTTATCAACGATGAAAAAGCGGCACTGGCACATTTTCACAAAATGAAATTTCTTCATTTGCTCCCAAAATATAGTCTAGGCCATTGGACGAATAGAGATACACTTTACAAATAAAAATACTACTCAACAAGGCGGTTCTCGAACCACAAGTCTCGCCTGCTTCGCGATTAATTGTAGCAAAAAAAAAGCAGCATCACCACGGTGCAAATGGCGAGTTCCAGGGTGTACCCCAAAAAGTTGTGACCAACAGCTAAACTCCAATTTCTTAATAGTTTTTACTTCCACACTATTTTCATTTGACCCCATCCTAGGGGTCACAACCTTTCCCATTGTGGAGACTGTTCATCTTGCAAGTTGAAACCCCACACGAGCATAAGTTAGAGATGTTTAGGAGTAGTAGCCCCCTGGTTGTTTGGCATTATAGTATTCTTTACTCATGCTCTTTCATTTGACACCCACCCCAGGGTCACAACAATTTTCCATTGTGGAGATATTAATCATGAGAAGTCCTCAACAAGAGCATTTAACTAAGTAGATGTTTAGGAGAGTAGCACCCCAGGTTTGCATTTTGATAGTATTAATACCTCTCACTCTTCATTTGGGAAAGTCCACCCTAGGGGTCACAACATTTGCCATGGGGGATATTAATCCTTGAAAAGTCCCCCCAATGAGCACAAGTAAGATGGTAAGAGAAGAGTCGATGTTTAGGAGAGTAGCCCCGGGGTTTGCATTTATAGTATTCTATACTTCTCACTTTTTCATTGATACCCACCATAGAGGTCACAACACTCCGTTTGGAGAGATTAATCTTGAAATGTACCCAACATAATCATAACCAAGGAGATGGTTAGAGTAGCACCCCGTGTTTGCATTTATAGTTATTCTTATCCTGCTCTTTCTTTGACACCACACCAGGGCCACAAACATTTTCCATTGTGATATATAATCATGAAAAGTCATGCCAAAATCCCTTAAAATTCCCATAAATTTAGTAAGTAAAAAATATGAAAAATTTATTTAATTTGGCAACACTATTTTTAAAAAAATTCACCCCCCGGTGACCACTTTTAAATTTTGAGTCGCCTGACGGGTCCAGAAAGTGGTGAAATGCACAATTTTGCGTTATTTTCACATTTTCAAGAATGGAAACAGGCTGGCAACCCAAAAAGACTGACCAGAAGTAGAAAAAACCATTGCAACGAAAACACATGGGCACTGATTAGCCTATATAATGATGTTAATACCTTGTGGGTTGGACTCCCCCCCCTTTTGATAATCTGCGTGTTTCTGTCTACACCTGTTTTTTGTACACCACCACAAATCACACACAGGCCATATACTGCCAAATAACCACATGCCGACCTATTTATTGTAAGGTAAACAGACTCCTGAATCAAATTCTTGTTGAAGGTGTATGTAGTATTTTCACACTCGACCCATTGACAACTGCGAGAAATTTGGTTAATGCCAAGCATTTAGCATTAGTTGCAATTTTTAAAATAATCAAAGAATGCCCCTTTAAGTGGCCCCTACATGCATTTTGACCACACTATATTCACACAAAAGATTGTTACAATATAGTAGTCTCCTTTTGTAGGAAGGAATTTTGCATCCAAGTACATTAGGCGATTACACATTACGCAATTAATTAGATCATCAATTGCATCAAACAATGCCCCCTTTAAATTGATTCCGCTTGCACTTTGACCGAAATGTGATTCATCAAAAAGATGTACGGAATAGAAGTCCATGTAGCGAAGGAATTTTTGCATATCCAAATGTACCATTTCAGTGAACAGCAATTTTATGAATAATTTAATTAGATCAATTGTATCAAAAAAATGCCCCTTTAATCGGCCCACAGCACTTGTGACCCAATGATTGATTAATGATTCACCCAAACGATGCATGACATAATTCTTTCATGCAGCGACAGGAGAATTTTTTTTTTTTAAGGATTTGCCTTCTATCCGATGTACGGTGTTAGAGGGATACAGTATTACGCATATTTAAAGCTCATTTGCATTACCTAAGCCGATTGTATCACCACGCTCAAATTGGAAAAAAAAGATGCGCACCATGATAGCTTTCATGCAGAGTGAAGGAATTTCGTATCCAATTTCACCGTTCAAAATTTATAGCATACGCGTGTGGTTTTGCATAGTAATTAGATATTTGCCATACTGAAATTGCCCCGAAAATCACAGCCAGATATCTAATCAGTTCGAGAACTCTCCAGCACGCTTCCTTCCACCAAGTTACATCATCATACGCCGTACGGCAACTCCAGAAAACTTGAAAACAGGCCTAACTTTCGGGACAAATTTCGTTAATATGCAAATTAGTTTCGTTTTTAACTTAATTAGCAGCTTTTACGCCCAAAATATATCAGGTGAGGAGGAGAACCTTGTGGACCCGGCCTCCTTTCCACCAAAGTTACATCATCATTTTAGCCCCTTACGGAACCAGATAAATCTGACACAAGCCCGTGAACACGGACGTCAGTCAGACAGACAGCATGACAGACAGAAGGACAGACAGACGGACAGGACGGACAGACAGACAGAAACTGATTACTAAGTCTCGGCCGAACAAAGTTCAGGCGATTCACACAAACAGATAGGGAGGTTATAAGAGGTTAAAGACATCCAAGAAAATTTGAGGCTAAATTTTAAGTTTTCCATACTTAATCAACAAAAATGGGTATATTACATGATATCATAGATTCTTAACTCATTGATTATAAGACCACAGGGTGCAGTGCATGCCATGGGAATTAACTCGACATGTTTTATCATGTTTAACACCCATTTTTGTCGTCTGCTGAATTAATGACTCCGGCAGTCATTTTTTTTTTTTTTTTAGTAGAAATATTGTTCTGTTAAAGATGGTTGTTCCGATTTATTGGTATTGTGTTCTTACTTGATATTGAGAGCCTTGCATTGCACATACACCCATCAAGTTACGTGGGAAAACAAACTTGCGGTTTTGCTGGTAGAGCATATGCATGGTGCAACAGCATATTCAATACTTGTGCTAATAAAGTGGTTACCACTAAAACGGAGTATTTTTGGTTTATTTGGGAATGAAAATGGAGATTCGGAGGGCTCAAATTTCAGGGACCAATTGAGAAAATATAGGCCTTTCATCTGATATCAATTGATACTACTTCCGGGTGGTTTAAATCAGGGGGGTCCCAAAGACGTCGGAACATGCCCCTTTAACCCATAAGGTGCCTGAATTGGCTTAATCATTTCAGGTGAGGGCTAATGTATATAAAAGCTTTACAGCCATGCAAAAAACCATTAATTTTGAAAAAATCTTGAGGGCGCAATATTTTTCAGGATGTGCCAATGGTTTCCATTTAAAGCAGGGAATGGACTTATACCATTTCAATATGCTCTAAAAGTGCAATGTAATGGGTGGTGGGTGATTAATGGTTCTGAACAGCACATCCAGTAATTTTTTCACCTGTTTATATGCTTTTTTTTCACAAGTATATTGAGACCAAAAAGGTCCATTCATAAAGGTAGACTCCCTTTAGGGAGGCGCGGTAATTATTATTGCCGGGGGGAATGGAGGATTTTTCAACTTTTTTGCGGCCAAAAAAAATTTTCGCGTTACCCCTCGTTACGTTCAAAAAATTTCACACTCCCCATTGATCATGCTGATTCCCCATTGAAAATTAATGATTACCATCTTCTTTTGAAGAGAAAAATTTCACTCCCCCTCTCTTACAAAAATTTTTGGGTTCCCCTCTCCATTCCTCCCCTGGTGTAAAGAATGACCCCTCCCTTAAGAAGACCAGTTTAAGAGTTCACTTACCAGCCCCTCCAGGGGGCTGCCCAGGAAGACCAGACTCCCATTGGCATAGGGACCTGAGGGTGGGGCGCATCCAGGAAGGAAACGGCGTGGGCATCCAGGAAATGGCGGTCCACCTCTGGGCCATATCTCCCGGTAGGGGTGGCCCTGGACATTTACAGAGGTCCTGGCCTAAGCTCTGTTTAGCATCAGTAGACCCGTATACAATGCTGCATTGTCTGTGCCATCATCCCTTAACCAACTTCGTCTTTACAACTGCTACAGGAATATAATGAAAAGACACACAGTAAGGAACACCATTGCAAAAGGAATGGGAAAGGGGAATTCACTAGTGGCCCACAAAAGATTCTTGGGTATTTACAGTCATGGTCAAAATACTCGGTGATGGTCAACGCAGTACTCTATGTGCACTCCTGAAGTGTAAAAATACGTAAGTAACTTACATGATCCCCTGGCACATGGACTCTGACATTGGTATGACCTTTGACTCAGTAGCATATGAAGGAATTTCAACTTTCTTTTTAAAAAAAAAAAAAAAAAAATCTGATTAAACTTTTCGAAGGAGACGCAAAAAAACGAAAACCCTAAACCAGTCAAAACCTAACCAAACTGGAACACACACATTACATACGGACATTGCACCCTCGCAATATCCCCCTCTGCTTTTCAAGCCGGGGGATAAAAGGGGGCAAAAGCCATCTAAGATCTGCCACTGGCAAAATCGACGCTCGTTGTCATAAGCCATATCATACAATCAGGGTTTAGTAAAATCCCGCACATCTACAGCGGCTCAGAACCTTCCCAAGTACCTTTCCACCTACAAATTCGTTTTCTGTGCCACCGGGGAACCTCTCAAAGCAATAACACGTACTCATAGTTCCGCACAAGACAAACGTTCCTTGTAGTGAAAATTTAAACATTCCTTTGCCGATTATGGAAGCTGTGCTTAATTTAGTGGGCTCCAATTTCTACGGTGTATGAATAACGACAAGCAAAGGTTCTCGAGTGCTATGCCACACCTTTTTAAAACAGTATTTTCAATATTTCTTCCTCTTTTGAGAATTTCTTGAAACCAGCCAGAAAGCAAGTTAATATCAAAGTGGGCATTTAGACAAATGATTGCGCAAAAACAGGAGTTGGTGTAATGTAAGTCCGCCAGCGCCCATACATAATGAAAATACCAGCAGTAATATGCGGACTACTACATGATTGGTCACAAGCCTGGTATCGGCTTTGTGTTGACAATTTGATTAAACTTTCGTAAATACTTTCGCCACATGGTTCCCTACCTTTAAAGAGAAATTTCTGTTAATTACAAGTTTCAGTGAATCTCTTCAGCATTTTTACTATTCGTATAAACTGTTTGTTGGATATTTGTAAGAACTCGATTTATAAAAAACTAATCAGAATGTACAGTAACCGGGTGGGGGGACCGTAACTTCGTCTAGGAAGACGGACAGAGTGAGTTAGACAAGGATGATTGATTTGTATCATAATGTATGGGCATGTCGGACTTTCATGTTTGTTTCTTTTGGTCTTGACAATTTCAAATTGTGTACCATTGTGACCATTTTTTGACTTTTGTCGCATAGAGCCCTAGGATTTTGTGTAAAAACACGTGAACAGGAAGTTTACCTTCACAAGCGACAAACAAAAGAAATGCAATCAAACACACATTTCGAGTCAATTAAACGGTCTGCGCGTAACGGCTTTTGGGGCTGGCTTCCGGCTGCTGGGGCCAAATATGCTCGATGCAAAGGCAAATACCAAAAAATGTTCCCTTTATGAAAGGGCAACAAGAGATTTCACCTGTCAGATGTCCCTATTAAAAAAAACCGAAGTACTAATTTTGCCCTGATTTAAAGCTTTCTATCAAAAAATATCCCCATTGAAAGGAATTAAGCTGAGAAATGTATCTTTGTACAAAATGCAGGAGCAAAATTCAATATTAGCAAAATACCAAAATTCAGGCACTATGATTTACATTGAAAAGTATAAGCAAATCCAAATCCCCTTTTTCTCTCTTTTGAGACATTTCTGAAGCAAAATACAAGGAAAAATCTATTGGAGTGTCTAATCTAATATGACATTCCTATTATAGCACAATATTTGGATGCCTCAAAATCTCTTATTACACCTTTAAATCACTACACAGTGTGAAATTACTGGGAAAACCTATGAATGGCTGTATGGAAGGATCAGTCTCTGATTAGCTAATTTATCAATTATCCCGATCAGTATTCAATCAAATTAGCCAGTGTTACTCATGGGGTTTAAAGTTGCAATGAAGATTTCACATCTAGGTGTCCCTAAAAAATTTTTTTTTTTTTCAAAGTTCTGCTTTTTGCCCCTGATAGTAACGCTCTTCATCAAAAATTATCCCCATCTGAAAGGATTGAAGCGATAAATGTTCTTTCTTTGTAACAAAAATTGTGAATTTTCTAATTTCGTATAGAGCATATACGAAATTCACCTATGTTTTATCATTGAAATATAAGCAATCAATCGCCCCTCTTTTAAGACATTTCTGTATAGCATAATACAAGGTAGAAATCTGAGTTCACTTGGATTGTCAATTTATTTTTGAATTACTATTTATGACAACAATTTTGGGGTGCCTCAAAATCTCCTCGTTGCACCATTAAAGGCTGACTCAGAAGAAATTTTCGAAATATATATATTTTTGTGTAGTCATTAAAATAGTCAACTAGAACTTAACATACTCACCTAAATGCTCAATTCCAATTTCGAGATAAATCGGATTATTTCGTTTTCATGCAGTACACCTTTATGTACAGAAGCCATTGCCATAGGAGACTGGTATAACAAAATTTCCGTCCCTTAATTGTGAAACAAGTTCGATTTTCTATTATGAAGGATTCGATTTGAGCTTAATTATTTCACCTAGTGATTATTAGTGGTCAATCATTTGTATATTCAGAAAACACATTGTTTGAAATCTCTGAGTCCCAGCCTTCAAAGGGCATGTCCGTGATCCATAAAGCCCACCACCCCCGCCCCAGACCTTACCTAAAAAGGCTGATTTTTATAGCACCCTGACTGTTAGCCCGTAATCCAGGTGTGGCCCAATCTTACGTGCAAATTCGGTCACAATCAGTAGAAATTGCATTTTGGTATTTTCTGTACCGTAAACGGACAGAAACTTACAGCACATAGCCTATGGGACCGTGCTCATAACACAAAACCGCAGATCGGGATCAGCCTTCATTTTGAGAATACGCTTTTCTTCAAGGATATGTAGTGATCAATGAATAAAACAGAAGGTGCTGGCATCACACGAATGCACCGTAAGCTATGTTTCATCTAGCAAAACAGAATAAAAATTTCAATCAAACACAAAATTGTGCTATATGAATCGGGATTTCATTCTACACAACAAGGATCTGGCTGAGCGCACAAGTGGGAGGTTAATTCTATCTTGACGTCAACCTCTAGTCTACCTGTCGCTCATGTAAATAGATGACTGCTGTTATTGCCTTGATTGTCTTGATATTGAAACAAAATTGCTTAAAACAGTCAAACATTGTGTTTGGTCAAAAACATGTGTGATTTGATTGTCAGTATTCCTTAAAATGCTGTGAATGTGTCACATAACGCTGTTTTTTTGAAATCCTTTCTTATTGCAACATCTGATAAAACCATTAATACCACAACAACACAGTTTTGACAATTTGAATTTTTGTCCACCAAGCTACATCCGCCAATTTTCACGCGCAATTAAATTGTGGGCAAACATGTTTTTTTTCAAAAAATATTTTTGAAATCTAATTTTTAAACAGAACTCCTGGAGAATGATCATAGAGGTCGCTCCTAAACAGACAATATGACCTTGGAGCCTATATGGCGAAAATCTTGCCAATGGTATCTTTCTGATTTGGGGTAATAGCTCCTATGTCCCTACTTAGTTAGTAGTTGTCAACATTGTGCCACACTGCTTAAAATTGTTCTAGGAATAATGCACTTATAAAAATCCCAGCCCCTGTACCCGTGGATGGCCGGAGGACTTGTAGATAGCTCCTGGGGTTGGACCCACAAGGCGTTTCAGACGATGGCTCTAAACTTAAAGTTTACATCGTAGTTTAATTTTCGAAGTTTAACTTGTAGTTAGTGCCCAGTGCGAACGCAACTCGTGTTTAGGTAACTTTAAGTTTCCTCGAAGTTAAAAACCATAAGATTTCTTATGGTTTAGTCCGTGTGTTAGCGCACGACCCCTGTTTGAGGCGTCTTAAGCCGTCATATTTCGGCCGTGTGGACAGGCTTAGTCAACAAGCTCGACGTTTAGCGTGACCTCGGCCATGACGTAGGTGGGTCGCGATCCCAGTCTCCATTTTATTTATCATAAAAAGTAACAAAAAACTAAAAAATTAAAAAAAAAAAAAAAAAAAAAAAAAAATTTCATTACATTTTATAATAATAACCAGTTTTTTTTTTTTAATTTAGGTATTTTGTTTATAGGCCTACACACATTATAGTGACCTGACCGTTTCATGAAGTCTATAGCAGCTACAGCGTCCCATTTGAGGAGGTTTGGAAATATTTTATTTGAGTCACCATACCAATTTTCATCGGCTCTGGCCACTTAATGTGGCTGAACACCACCCCCACCCAACCCCCCCAACAAACCCCCACCCCCCCCCCTTACACCACCCCCCCCCACCACCCCCCCCCCCCCCACCTCCCCCCCCCCTCCACCCACCCCCCCCCCCCCCACCCTCCCCAAAACTCAACCCCCCCCCCAACCCCCCCACCCCCACGCCCCCCCCCACCCCCCCACACCCCGTCACCACCCCCCCCCCCCCGCCCCCCCCCCCCCCCCACCCCACACCCCACTGCCCCCACCCACCCAGCCCCCCCCCCAACACCCCACCCAACCGCCCCCCAACCCCCCCCCCCACCACCCCCCCCCACCCCCAACCCCTACCCCCCCCCCCGCCCACCTCCCCCCCCCTCAAACACAGCCCCCCCACCCCCCCCCCCCCGCTAGCAACCCACACCCCCGCCACCCACACACCACCCGCACCCCCCCTCCCGCCCCCCCCACCACCCCCCGCGTCAGCCACATCGCACACCCACACCCACGCCCCCCCCGCCCCCCCACACACTCCCCCATCCACCCCCCGCCCCCAACACCCATCCCCCCCACACCCCCGCAACCCCGACCCCCCCCCCCCCCTCCCCCACCCCCCGCTCCTCCCCCCCTCCCCCCATCCCCCCCCTCCCCCCATACCCCCCCCACCCCACGTCCCACCCCCACCCACCCCCCGCCCCGCCCGTGCACTGACGTAAAAATCTGAACAAGCATCATATAGGTCCCCTACATACATTATAGTGACCTGCCCGTTTCATGAGTCTATAGCAAGCTAACAGCGCCCTTTGAGGAAGGTTGAAAATTTTATTTGATTCCCCAATCCAATTTTCATCGGCTCTGGCCACTTAATGTGGGCTGCCATTTTGTGCAAGTGCACGTGGGCAAAAAGACCGACGCAGTTACGTACATTGCTACCAATTGGTTAAGAATAACAATCAAGGTAACTAATTGATTGTTTAGCCAATCGCTTGACTCGGCAACGCAATGAAAGATCGTAGAAAGCGCCGATGTAAGTGTTGAAGCTTTTGTGAGAACATGTTTATTAGATAGTTATAAGGTCCACAGACCGTGAATTGAACCAGTCCAAGTAGTCACCAAAATTGCGATTTTTACCGAATGTTTCCGGCGCGACTTCACCACCACTTAATGTATTCAAACAGGACCTTTACAAACGTTTTACATACCCAAAAAATGAAAATAGTAGAAAACCTTATAACGGCTCTTGATTGTGGGTGTACAGTACTGGTATATGAGATTAATGGCTGCTCCTAGCTGCTTTCGAACAGCTTGAAGGGCCGTGCCCGGTGTTGTTTCTGCTAACTAAAGTGTCGCAATGCAACCCTAAATATAGAGCAAAACAGACGCATACTTTCTATCGGAAAATACCTTTTTCGTTAATATGGATGTGAGTACAACCCCTTTTAAAACGTCACACGGTTGGGAAAGTTCCTAGTTTACTCCTCCGCATTCGACATGATTTCTGTTTCGCGGGGTATTTTTGGAGCTCTGCAGTGGGTCACCGGTAGTAGCGTGCGCTATACTTCCGGTTCCTTATCAACAAGTCGGATTACTCGTTGATGAACTTTTCAGTTGTCGATGATAAGACCCGTGTGGACGCCTGTCGAATTAACGGATTAAAATTTTATTATCGATGTTAGGTTATCATCGATGAATACGCTCCGTCTGAACATTACTACAGGGTTGCGTGACCAATGCCCCCTCCCCGACCCTGAGGTTGGTGACCTACGTCCTCCTGGGGGTTGGAGATTTAGGTCCCCTTTTCTGCATTGGTAGTTCACAGGGTGTTTTGAACCATCCCATAATAAGTGTAATGTACTAAACACACGTCAGTACTTCGGGATAAAAAGTGCATCAAAAGTCAAGAACCATGTTTCATGACCATGCTAAAAAAGATACTAGGCTTGTGGCTAAGGCCAAAAAAACAAAAAGGTTTCGTCTGCGCTTCTCCTCACACACAGCTTTTAAAATTGGGATTAGTATAGCTTATGCAGGCGGGGGGAAATTTTTACACTTTTTTTACAATTTAAGTGTTTTTTAATTTAGGCGATACTCAGTTACTTTGACACAAATGTCTCAAAATTTGGGACCAAATAAAAAAGAAAAAAGTTGAAACTATCTGGAATCTATAGGGTTTTTTTTTTCATGTGTGAAGTTGTTTATGCCTTGAAAGCAGAAGAGAGAACATTGGAGTGGCCAACAAAGTGTATATTTCTAAAAACACCACGCGCAAATTTAAAAAAAAATATCGCATAAGTACTAGCTTGTGTGGTGAGTGAGTACCACTAAAAAATCCTGAAAGTAGTGATAAAATCCTGAAATTGTGAGTAATCCATTTCCTGAAATCACAAAATCCCTAAAAAATTTACATCCTGTATGCAGGTGAAATTCCAAAAACTGGTGCATTGTGGGGATGTACATGTACTCGATACACATCTGGTTGTCACCAGAGGGTGTTTTGAATCAATCCCATAAGGATTGCAATGTGCCTATATATGTACTGTACTAAAACACGTGTCAGTGTTCCAAAAGTTCAAGAAAGTATGGACATTTCATTATCATGTGAAAAAATTACCTAAGTACTAAACTTTGTGCTAAAAGAGCGTAAAAGTCAGGGTTTTTATTGTAAAATAGGAATTTTGTGGAGTCACATGACCCTATTGAGGTAAAAGTCCCCAAACTGGTGCATGTGGGATTGATTCAATACACCCTCTGGGTTGTCACCAAGCCCGAGCCAAGGACAAGACATTTGTGCTGTTAGAGGAAATATATTTTACATCTACTACATCCTTGTGTGCACATGCCTTTCTAGCACTCGCAGAGCATCCTTATGGACTAAGCTAATGAAAATACATACCTGGAGATGATTGAGTGGTGGCTTGGAGATTTCGATGGTGATGAGGTGATGACATGGAGTCACCATCTGACTTACACGGGGTTTCTTGTCTTGGTTACCACCCGGTGCCATGTCTTCTCGAACGCTGTACGGTGTACCAAAATTGGAAATCTTGATTAGCAATTCATCTCAGCAGTTGAATATCTTTATATGATCAAACCAGAATTGCTGAGTAGTGCATGTTAGTCGCCAGTGGGGTACTGGTTCAAGCCTTGTCAAGGCCATAGGTGCCGATATGATATGCAATACTTTTGTTTGTGATCATGTGATGATCAGTGGCTCCTATGTAAAGTTAGGATGAGCCAGTTGATTGGCACCCATATTAATTATAACATGCATACATCAATCAGCAAATTGACAATCATTACAGATTGAAATCAGTGCAATTCTCTTTTCGGCATGACTATTCTGGGATAATTATGACTAATTATCCTTCTCTCTAGGGTTTATGCACTTTAAAATACCTGGGTGGGTTCGGTCAAGTGGCATAACTTCACGATTGCCAAAATGCCTAGAAAAATAATTCTACTCGTCTCGACTCGTAAATATTTTTCTAGCTAGTGCAATATATTCTTGTATCGTACTTAAAACCATTACATAAATATGTTTTATATAATGCACAAAAATATTCTCTTCTAGTACAAACTATAAAAAAATTCACACATTAAAGCGGACGATAATTGAACAATATATCTGACTGATGGGGTGCAGCTTTTTAGGTTGAAATATCACCTCGACAACAAAAATATCGGCTCGTCTTCACCTCCCATCGATATTTGATCTAGGCTGGTGATCTTTTTTTATCAACCTCAAGCCGCAACATCAATTAATGATAATTTAGATAATTCGTATTTATATCAGGCTCCGAGTGGTACAAAGAACTCCTTGGCATGTACTTTTTGGTTTTAAGTCCAGATGCATACAATTATCTTTTCACTTATTGTATCGCGGGGGGGGGGTGGGATCCGGGCATTTTAGCGGAATGGGCCAAATTGAACACTGTATCATTCTGACTGGTAGACTGGGGTATTGTTCATGAAATTTGATCAGATGCCAGTTGGACTTGTTATGAGTCTCGTGACGTCAAAATAAAATACCCTTAAAACCAACAATGAGCCTTGTGCACAATGATCTAAATGTTATATAATAACACGATTCATGATTTCAATCAGTTTGTTTGTATGAATTGGTATGGCCAAAACACCATTACAGTAGTCCAGTCTACATATTGCGATAAAGTCTAGCTTATTCTAGCTCATGATTACTCTGCTGGCGAAGTGGTATTCTCACATCTCTCCTGATATAAATATAGGATTTCACAACCAAAGAGGTTCTATATATAGAGAGAGGCAAAAAACGTTACGTCATCTTAGAAATTCATTGTCTCGCGGTTTTGCCGACCACAAGAAAAAAACAGAGTACCAACAATAGAAAGCAATGGCGCCTCCGCTTCTTCCAATACTGTGGTGCCCGCTTGCATATACACTATCGGTGTGATACAAATGATGTATGTGGTAGGAGGGGCCAGGTTAATAATAGTGACCATGGATATTGTGCTCAGAGACTCTTTTTCTTCTCAGAATGCATGCGCGCTTAGGTGAAAGCATGATGCATTGAGGCGGTTTATTAATCAAGACGACTGACGTTAATTCATCGTTGTGTAGCAATGGGTAGGACAAAAATTTAAAACACCCAATAAAACTGATATTTGCCGGATTGTTTGTATCGAATTGGACATCTATGTGTGTATACAAGCACCCAAATAATAATATTCCGTGCAATATTCAAAATGTCAGCGCCAGCACGGACGACTGTTTTGAATGGGCTTACCCCAAAAAAAAAAACCCCCCCACACCTTGTTCACAACTAGATTCCCCTATTTCCAATAAACCAGCATGGGAAACCCAAAAATTTTGCAATATGTTTTGATCTCAATGCATAAACAAGTTGGGACTATTTCTAAATTTAGCATTCTGGGGATCCTGCACATTCATCTCTTGCACAATTCTACTTGAATTGTAAAAAGACAGGTGCATGATCAGTTTTGCACAAACAACAATAGGGGAATTCCCCTCTTTTTAATCACTATAAACAAAGTACTTTTCCTGGAGAAATCTTTTAATTTTCTCAAATAAAATTGAGAATAAAATAATATTTTAATCACAAAAGAAATGGAGGCCTAATATAAAGATACAACACTGTACAATATTTTTCGAAGCTCGTGCAATAGATTCGTGTCTCATACTCAAAGCCAGAATATTTATATATTTGTTTTATATAATGCACAAATATTATCTTCTAGTACAACCATAAAAAACACTAGGGGAATTCCCCTTTCTCTTTTATATCAATACACAAAGTATTCCTGTGAGAATCTTTAAATAAAAAAAGAAAAACGTAAAAAAAATAAAAAAAATATTTTTAATCACAAAAATAATGGAGGCTTAATATAACAGACTAACACTTGACAATATTTTCTGAGCTGTGCGTAATTCTTGTATCCATACTCAAAGCCATTAAATTTAATATGTTTTATATAATGCACAAAACTATTATCTTTAATACAACCATAAAAAACAATCCCTATTAAGGTGCACAAGAGATTTCAAGATCCAGGTGTCCCTAAAAATGAAGTATTGATTTTTGCCCTGATGTAAAAGCTGTTCCATCAAAAAATACCCCATCTGACAATATAGTTGAGGAAATGTTTATGTGGTACAAAAATTGCGAAATTTCTTAGTTTCGTAAGGAGCAAACTACGAAATTCCAGGCCTATGTTTATATGAAACATAACCAATCAATCGTTTTTCCTCTCTGTTAACGGACGTTTCTGTAGCAAATACAAGTAAGATACTAGTGAAATGTCTAATCTATATGAAATTACTATCATGACACAATATTTGGTGCTTCAAAATTTCTTGTTGCACCTTTAAAGGTGCTTGTTCCGATTTATGTTATTGGGTCTCTACTGATATGAGAGCCTGGGCACTTGCACCATACACCCCATCAAGTACCGTGGGAAAACAAACTTGAGGTTTTGATGGTAGACGCAATACTGCATGATGCAAAAGCCCTAGTCAATCTGTTTTAGTGCGTTAAACAACTAAAACCGGCGGTTCTTTGTTTATATCTTGGGAATGAAATGGATTGAGGTATCAAATGTTAGGAAGACAATGAGAAAAATACGGCTTCATCTGATATCAAAAATTGATACTACTTCGGTAAATCAGGGGGTCCCAAAGACGATCGGAACACGCACTTTAAAAGGCAGACCAAGATTTGACAATACATCTGCTGGTGAGTGTAGTGACACCGCAAAGTCGGGAATTCCATATACCGACGCATGGGAAAAAGGACGCTATAAAATTGCTAGTGCTAAGCGGTACATTGTCACAATCCATTAGTCAATTTTGTATAGCAAATTTTTCTATGCCAGTAAGATGTGGGAAACAGCAGGAATCTTTAAGTTGTGTGATATATCCATAAAAATGATAGGAATATTTGTATGTTATATTAAAAAGTACTATGAACATGCAATTCAGAATGTGTAGGCCAATGTCAAGACTCTGCAACAGATTTTTCTAATTGTGCCCAGCCGATAGATAGCTCTTACAATTAATAATATTGATAACTTGTAAAGCAACTTGCCTAAAAGGAATAGTTGGGTAATTTGGAGCAACTCCGTGAACGTGGAGAGCAGAGCAGCATTCAGTGATTTGTCTCTGAAGGTTAATGAAACAAATTTAGCGGGTGGAGGGTGTGGGGGGGGGGCGGGTTGCCCCTCGCAAAGTGTGGTGGAATCATGGAGGGAGAAAATCATAATACAGGGGTCAAAAAATG